>VZTA01013367.1:150955-161752 GCA_013398855.1 Mohoua ochrocephala
AAAAAAAATCAAGAAGCTACTGAAACAGCACTGTTCAAACGAACCTGCCTAGCTGGTCTTTGAGAGCACCCAAATACGTTGCTGTGACTAGGCAAAACCAGTACTTGGCATCCGTGTAAGTTTGTAATAGTAAAATATAGATGTGGAAGTTGCAGAGATTTGTTCTGCAACTTCACACTCACCTCTGCAAACAACCTCTTAAAGAGCTTCATTCTTCTGTTGATCCTATGATCCTAACTTTTCATATCAAATATAGCAATAAACAGCATACAAAAACTTTGGGAAGCTTCTACAGTTAGAGCATGGCCAACTGGGTTGGCTTTTTGGATTTTGAGTAAAAAACTTCAATGTCTTTTCCCAATTCCATGTCTATTCCTGAAAAGAAAAATCAGGTGGCACCACAGTTACCCTCCCTGGGACAGATCTGTGTGAACGTCCAGCAGCACCACTTCTGATTAACACAACAAGCAGCTGTCCCACAAACAGTCACAAGTTTAGGCTCTTCCCTGCAGATGCCTCTTCCTGCCCTGTTTTAACATGACCTCTGCTACAAATGCACTCCCTACAGGAGTTGAAACTCATCATGGACAGTGGGGGTCCTCAGACTGTGGGAAAGAAGGTTTTGGCTACAAAGTTTGGTTCAAAAGAAAACAAAACCAACAACAACAACACCCTTAAAACAACCCAAAAAATCTCACCACCAAACCAGTGCAGTTCCTTTGGGCCAAGACATGAACATGTAGACCTGGAGCTGAAATGGCAGCCTGTTTTCATACCACTGTGCATGCCTGGCATTGCACTGCTATGGTCTTAAGAGTTTGAGAAATGCAGCATTAAGGGGTTTTCTGGGAAGAGAAACCGGAGAGAAGGATTAGGGGCTGCTCTGTTTGTGATCTACAAATGGAATGGTCAAATTTGTAATGCTCCATAGTACTTCAGCTTCAAAAAAAGGCAGATTCATAGTATTAGAAACCATGTCTTCTATCTTCCAAGACTGCTACAAGGTAGATCTTAGTGGGTTACATGGGCTCAGAATCCACATCACCATTGGAGAGCAGAGATAAGCATGTATTTCTGCAACCCACGTATCTTCAGTGCTCAGCATTTTCAAAGCCTTCATAACACTGGCATCTATCAGTAACCAAAATAAATTTAGTAAACTTTCCTCACCTTGACTACATAATCACTGGGTAAACCTTTGTGGCAGGAATTATGGCAGCCATCAAAAACAATACTGAAAATAATACAAATGGAGACATTATGTTTTATTAATACTCTTCCAGATTACATTTCTATTCCTAAAAAGAAAAATCAGGAACACATCTAAACCTAAGAATTCCATTACTGCTCAGTCCTGGGAATAGAACATGGTTAAGTTGGACCACTTCATTACTTTCTGTATACCTTAATATTTAAAAATAATAAAAAAAAAAAGTCAAATAATACTAGCTCCAGCCAGATTGCATATTGAACACAGTAGGTTGTTAATCACCCCACATCAATTTCCTGATAAAAATCCCTGATTAAGAAGTTTTCCCTCTAAGTTTATAACATTCTCTGTTGGTTGGCTCAGCCACTGGATGGCATAGGAACTGCTCCCAGGTTTCTTGTTGCTTAGATTATCCAGCCTCAGGTGCACCATGGAACCACCATCTTTGGAAGTGGGACCAGCAGTTTTCTCCTTAACACCTTCTGTTGAGCAACATGGAACAAGACACAGTCTGCTTCAAGACACCTGAAGAATCAGCTCTTGAAGAAACGGGAAAGGTGGTTGTGTGTAACGGAGGAAGAAAAGAGGAATTCTCAACACTTCAGAGGGGTAGATCCTTGAAGTCAGCTGAGCCAGGTCCAGCAAGTGAGAAAACCACTCAAATCCCACCGTGGGAGCAGGCACCACAGCACAAACAAACCAGACAATCAGCAGATCTCCACTGCAGAAGCTGTCCATAAATTCATCAGTCCCATGAATCATCCGCTATAAAAAGTTCAGTGTGTCAACTTCAGCACTTGTTTAACTAGAATTCTGTACATTATATACAAAAATGCACAAGGATAACTGCTTGATGCTTCCAATCCTTGTTCTTTTACAGCAATGAAAAATTTTAAAAACCAGAGTCTGGACTTATAAATAGTGCAGAAAATGCAAATGCTAAGAAGACAATGCCTCCTATGATTGTCACTGAAAAGAAAACACAAACCAAGATGAAATTAGAGATCAAAAAGTAATTATCTTCCAAGACACATTACAGACTTTATTTTTTCAAAATGCCTGATTCCCAAATAATCTTACTTAAAAATTCACACTACAAGCAGTGGATGTTGTTTCCAGCTCAGTGTTGGGATGCCCATATGCCAACCCACTGTCTAACTGCATCTCCAAGAACATATTCTGGCCCACGGAAGGAACCTTTGTTTTACTCATTACTTGAGCCAGTATAAAACTAGGTTAACGCCTGCTGTTGAGTATTTGGCTGTATGGCAGAAAATAGGATAGAATATTCTCATGCCAGAGCAAGCCATCAATTGGGACTGACATATAATTAGCATTTTTTGCACATTTTAGGCAACTGTATTGAAAGAAAAAGAATCAAAAACATTAACTGCTTGCAATGGCCACAATCTGCTAGAGGCTGGGACAGAACTCCGGGAAAGCACCACTGTATATGTTCTCTGACTCTTTAAACAAACTAACATGCTAGAAGGATCTTTGGTTTAATCTAAGGCTATTCCTGTGGCTCAAGATCCACACTGTGCTTGGAGCATATGAAACCATTGTTAGATTAGCATCTTGTCACCAATTTCCTCAGCAAACCAACACAACAGAGTGCATGTTTCACTTTAAGTGATGAAGTTGGTTTTTTTTACCACCTCTGCAACTACAGAACAAATATTCTGCATGAACATATATAGGAAACAGCTTCACAGGATTATTCTTGGGAGCAAGAAATCTCACCACATCACAGGACTGACAGTGGAAGCAAGCTGCAACTCAAACTAAGGAAAAACAAACAACCCAATGTAACCTTACTGGTCCTGCCTGCTGCAGTTAGCAGGTATGATAAAAAAAAAATACATTTATGCCACACAGAATAGCTTTTAAGGCTTTTATATGGCTGGTATAAGTTATTAGTATGCAGTCCTCTCGCTCTCCTGACAGCCTAGACTCAGAATTGCAACAGAATTTCTACTGTCCACTGTCAAACAATAAATACTGACCATTCAAAGTAGTGTATGTCCTTCCTCTGGCCTCCTAAAAGGAGTAGCTAATAGTGAAGCAAAACGAGGTGGGTAGTAAGACTCAAAAAAAGTCCCCAAAAAATCCAAACCAAGCCATCAGTTTTTATGGGTTTTCCAAAAGTTTTGAGAAACACTGTTCCCAAGCATGCAGCCCTTTACACCACAAACATTACCAGCATTAAATTGTTTTGGTTGGAGTGAGTTTTCACTTACCAGTCCTAACAGAAATTTTTTGTGCTATCATTCTCCCTCCAATAACTGCTAAACCAGTGCATAGGCAATGTCCCACTGTTCCTCCTACTGCCACACCATAGGGATCCTGAGGAGGAAAAAAAAGCACAAAGGGATAAATCAGCACTGTTAAAAACCCATGAGTCCTACAACAACCTCGGAGCAGTGCTTTGATTCCCTGGTTGCAGACTAGCAAGCAGGGAGGATACTGTCTGGTGATTGCTCTGCTCTGCTATTCAGCACTCTCTTAAAGGACTAGTAATAGTGAACATCAGCTGGTGAGACAGACTTAAATCCAGCCTAAGATAGGAGCATATAGCATGTTTCAGCCAAGCAACATCTTTAAGTTGTTAAATATAGATCCAGAAATCGCTCCATTGTAGTTAAACCAGTAAGGAACCTCTAGAGGGAAGGTGCAGCTGTTGAGAAACACAGTATGCACCAGCTGGAAGAACACCAACCTATCTATAAAGAAGGAGAAAAACAAGTCCTTGAACTGCAAATGAAAGCTTTCAGCAGCTACAACATTCCAAGTTCTTTGCCCTGCTTCACCCATTTGTGCTCTACACTCTGCCCCGCTCCGTCATCCAAAGAGGGAAGCATGAAAGAGCTGAAGTCCAGAGGATAAGAAACTATTTTATTATTTAATGTCAACAACAGCTTTTCACATCACTGAATAACAAGCAGCTCCTCAGTGTGTGAACAACTGTATTACACAAAGAGGTTTCTCAGATCTCCTCAGAAATTACACAGTTAAGGACAGCATATGTCCCCTGCTCATCTCTATGTCACACTTTTAGCTCCAAGAGGAAAAAAAAAAAGCTGCTGCCATCACCTGAGGAATGCATGAAATCTCAAGAAATTCTATCATTTGAAGACAACACTCACTGGCCCAAAAGAACCAAAACCACAAGCCAGTGAGAAAAGGTGGCAAGCACCAAACAGCTGGCAGGTTGGAAAGCACCAAGAAGTGCAGGAAGAAGCAGGGCTGGGTCAGCAGAACAAACAGGCCCCCAGGACTGGGACCCAGAGTCCCTGGATATCCCTGCAGCCAGCAATTACCTATATAGCCCTCACTGGCAGAAGGTGGATCTCATCCCCCCATTCCAGCACAATTATTCACTGATTTTGAAAGCCAATATCAAAATACCTTCAATTCATTTTTTGTAGTATTTGTTTGGTAGCACTCTTATGAGCATTTCATATTCCACAGGTATGACAGCCCACAGGCTTTAACTGCAATGCTCAGCACTTCACAAACCAGACCAGAGAATCTGACAGACACTTCCTAATGGGACACTTAGGAAATGCAAACCAGAAGTCAACAACCCCCTGTGAAAAGATGGGCTTAAGCAACTTGCCTAGCAAACTGGGCAGAGGCTTGTAGTGCTTCCTTTTTTTCCAAGATAGCATGTAACTGCCTGAACAATGAGCTCATCCTCTCCTGCTGTTAGCTCTAAACATCTTCCCTACACTGTAACGGAGACAAGAGGTTCCTGCAGATTACAGCCTCCTTCATTACACAGCCCTGATTTATCCCTAGAGAATGTCTGAAAGTGCACCTGAAAAGAAGCATGAGTCCTAGGGAAAGAAATGCAAATTATCTCAATGCATGAAAGAGCACAGGCAAGCTACTTATGTTTATTAAAAGCTTGACTATAAGCCTTCATCTTCCTTAAATATAATACAGTTATATACACTCTAATCGTCACAATAAATAGAATTTAATTTACAGCATTACTTAGTGCCCAGCAGTTTAGAGTTTATTGTCCTTCTATACTCTGTACCACATTAACTCATATTTTAACAAGAGTCATCTGAGATATCTTTCTAACAGTTTTAAGTTTGATGGAATGCAAGTATCTTTTAAAGTTACCCAGTTAAAACTGAATGACCACACAGAGCAAAGAAACATTTGTTCTGTAACATCTCTCAACACTGTAACAAAACCCAATTGATTTCTGCTGCATGATATAAAGCAGCTATTTCCAGAAATGCCAGTGCAGTCCCAATCATGTAACAGCAGTTTTAATACTGTACAGAGTTTCAGTGCATTTACTGACAGGTCTTGACACACACTAAGTAAGGCACATCAAGGCAGCGGGTGTCAATCTGATACCTCCTGCAAGAGTATTTTGTCTCTTACCTCTCTAAGGGCAACCCAAAGAAGGCAAAAGAACAGCAGGGACTCTGCAACACTCACCTCTCTGGCAGCCAAAACTATGGTTGTTAATTGGGAACGATCGCCCCACTCTGCTAAAAATGTTAAAGTAAAAGCTTGAACAAAGATTGGAGAAATAAAGTGTAGCCACTTCTTCTGAGGTATAGTGGTGCCTGGCCCAGATTCCACATCTCCTGGCCCATTTAACAGTTTAGTTCTCTGAAGCTGTAGAGGTCAAGGGCGAAAGAAACAAGAAATAACCATAAAATTAAAAATGTCATCTGAACAACCCAAATGAAACACTTAGCAATAAACCTAGACATTTAGTTTCTAGAATGTTATTAGCCACTGACTGCTGCATTATCAACATATTATTTATACAGTCACCATTACAAAAAAAATAGCTAAGTATATGAGCACGTTTATGTGTGTGGAAATATACACACGTATCTATATAGTTGTAATCAGCTCTAACCTCTGATTATTGTCCATCTTGTACTGCTTACAAATAAACTGTCTGGCCATAAAAAGAAATAAAAGTAGAGCCAAGAATAAACTGCTGGTGTCCTCTGCTAGGAATGCATTAAAAACACCTCAAAACCACCCACACTAAGCAGAAGGTCTCTTCTCTCCTAAGAAACCAGGCTTGCCACAGAACTGGAATCACCTGCTGAAAGAGCCTCCAGGGGCCACTTCTGTCCCATCTACCGCACACTTCCTGTGCCAGACTACCAATCGCAGACACAGCCCAACACCCCAAACGTGACAGTGCTGTTCTGCAGCTTCACAGCTGTAATTCTTCCACCAGCTGTAACTAACAGCAATTTTATTACTTACTTCCTCGTCTTTTTTTTTAATTTCTGCTTGAACTTCCTCCAGCTCTTCCTGACCCTCATCTGGACTCATTTTCAAGCCTTCCCGAAGCATTCGGATGCCAAAGATTGCAAACAGTGCTGTTGACACATAGTATGTGTACACACGAGGAATAACCGTGGTGGCATAGCCAAACAAGACTGAAAAGAAAACAAATGTGTCATTTCAAAAAATAAGCATGACGATCATAATTGTTTTTCCCACATCTAAGAAATGCTTGCTAGCGAAGTCTGAAATCCAAATATCCACTGATAAATAAATACTGCATCTTTTGTTAGTTTTGTATAATTTTCCAAGTTTTTGGAAGATAACATGCTAGGAACTCCAACCATTACTGGTCATGCCAGAGGCTGAAGTCCACTAAGATGCAGACAATGCACTCCAGCCAAAGTTGAGGTGCTGCTGTTCCTGAGAGCCAGTCCAAACAATATTATCTTTCCCATCAAGGTCTATGCAAGTCCTGCCTTTCTCCATGCACACCATGAAACTACCATCTGTAATCAGGTTAGATTAGTCACACTGTACCCCAGTTAATTCCATTTTCGTGTTGGATAACATCTCTTTCCAATAATATCATTTATCAGATAAAGTTAGAGTAAGATCATCAATAAGTTAAATCCACCAGGCATATCTACAAATCATCCAGCTGGGTGAATCCACATCTGTCTCCCTTTGCCAAGTGCACGTTACTATTCCCCTCATCCGCCATATTCCCCACATACACACAACGTGACCAAGTTTGATCTTTCTTTATTTCGAAGGCAGATCCCACTTACAGACTGAAAAGCAACCTCCACGGTGCATCTTTTAGAGGTATTGAAGGTGATCAAACTAAGCCAAAACTAGTTCTCAAATAAGAAATGTGTATCCAGGACAAAGTACTTACTTTTCACAAAGTAAGACCACTTAGCACTTTTTTGACAGAAAAAGGCCTATATAAATGGGAAGAAATTAAAAGTCCACACCTTATATTCAAGGTTGCTTGGACCATGCACTCACAAGTATTTCTGCTGCTTTACATGCAATTAGCTAAAAGAAAGCATATTACCACGTGTGCTTTCTTGCACACACCTTCTTAGTTGAAAAATGCACTCAAAAGTTACTACATGATCTAGAAATAATTCTGCACTGCCATTACCAGAAGTAAGAACATGAGACCAAAATTAATCACGCTTATTGCTCATAAACACAGCACATACCTACATGAATAGCAGTACTATTTGCACAGCTAAATAAACCAGGAGGTTAAACTAAACTTCTTTTAAAAGACTGAAAATATTACAGTAAAACAATGCAAGAAAGCTAGACAAAAAAAAAAGCTATCTTTTTCTTATCATTTCTTACATATACAAGCATAGACACAGTGAAATAATCAGAACTGCAAGACAGCTTATTTTGTCAAGCATAGCTTGAAAAAATATCCCAAGTAGATTACTTGGAACTAACGAGTTTAAGTGGGCATGTCTTCATGAAATCAAGGTGGGCAGACCCCCCAGGAATTTCCAAACTCAGCTTGTATAAAATATGGGCAAGAGATAGGAGAAGGAAAGGGTGTGGAGGAGGACGAAGCCAGCAACAAAACAAGTTCCTTTCTGAAAAAGGGAAGGAATAATTGGGTAGCTCTAAACTAGGGAATAAAAGCAGAAAAGGAAGCTTTTATTAGAAAGCATCCAGAGAAAGAATTTGTATAGAAAAAGAGAGCCATAATGGGCAGGAGAAATTACACACAGTGCAAGTGGAAACTGCTCTAAGTAAAACTGCAATGATCGCAGCAGTGTACACAGCAACAGCTACACACCCAAAAACCATTCACAGAAACTCCTACCAAGCAGCCTGAGCCAGTGAACCGGCTGTCTCCAGTGTGTGCAAACCAATCACCACTACTGCACGTATTTCTGAAACGGGCACGGTGAGAAACGAGCACACAGACAAACTCTGTGCTGCGTCTGACGTACCTGAAGGCTGCTCCATTTTACAGTCACACCTCCCTAAGTGCCCACAGCTACAGGTTCCTCAAGTGCCACCTGATACCTTGCTTCCCGTTCCCTCCCCACCATCTTCCACTTATGCAGTTCACAAATCCAAACAGCTACACTTGCAGGAATACTAGTCAGATGAGGAAAATGTGTCATCATATAAAGAATCTTTTGCCTTAGGAGGAAAACCAGAAGCCACTCCCACATTCCCTTTAGGCACACTAACTTAACAGGAGCTAAAAAAAAAAAAGTAAACAAGTTCAAAAATCAAAGGAAGTGCTTAGGCTCTCCATCTCATTTCCCCTCCTTAAAACTCCTATGAGGCCTAGGGAACACAAAGGCTTCTTTAGAGGCAAGAGCCTAAATACTCAATCTGAGATTCCATGCTCCACAGGAAAAGCTTCACACTCTCCTCAAAAGAGAAAACTGCATTATGAACTATGTGCATTCCAAACAAGGTTTTTTGATAAATACATACCCATCACTTCCTAAGAGATAAAACAAAAAGGAAAAAACAGAGTGCCAACCTGATAAGCACGTCATCAGTCCCAGGGCAAGCATAGCACCAGCCAGTACAGTCAGACGGTTGTACCGCATGGCCATGATGGCCGCGATGAAGAAGGTCTTGTCCCCCAGTTCTGACACGATGATGACCGATATAGCAGCCACAAAGGCATGAATAAAGCCCAAATTAGTCTTGTCAGCTGACTCTTCACTGACGATGTGAACTGGAGCAACTAGTGAGGAGCCTTTCTGTAAGAAGGGGGGAGAGAAAAAACCAAACCAAATCCTAAACGCTCATCAATTAGGCTTGAACAGTTAGTACACGGAAGTACAGAGCCTTGTATTTCTCCTGTCATACTATACTGTGTTAACTGACATTTTAAGCAGATACACCTCTCATGCTCATTAATGATTATTAACTAGCTCCTGGCTGCCACCCACCGCAAACTGCCAGTTAGGCACCTGGCAAGAGGATCAGATCTTGATGATTATCAAAACACTACTTCGTGCACACTATTTACCAGAACATGAGAGCCACCATTACCACAAAACATGGTCAGCTCAGGTCTAACATTGCCATCTTTAAAATCCCTCCCTACTTTATGACCTTCACCTTAAACTGTTTTCTGATACAAATATTAATAAGTGCTTCAAAATAAAACTGGGTGACTGTGATACCTTAGGAAAATAACAAGCCCGTTCAAAAATGGTCAGGATCATTTTCTTCCCCTGCAAAATCTTTGCATCCCAGATGCATTAAAATTTTATAGATTCACAGAACGGGTCGGGTCGGAAGGGACTTTACCAATCATCTAGTTTTAAGACCCCTGCAATGGGTAGGAACATTTTTCACTAGACCAGATTGCTCAGAGCTCCATCCAACCTGGCCTTGAACACTCCCAGGGATGGGGCATCCACAATTTCTCTGGGCAACCAGTATCAGTGCCTAACCCCTCTCACATGAAAGAATTTCTCCCTAGTACCTAACCTACATTTCTCCTCTTTCACTTGGAGCCCAAGCAAAATTTTGTGCAAGTTTTCATCAGCTTTTTCTGCACTTGCTCTGTGTTTGTTGAAAACTAACTTTAGGACTCTCCAGTGGTGAAACCAGACCAGCACACTCCAGTTCCCACTCGCTCGTCGAAGTGTTTACTTCTACACACAGTAAGGTATCTACGATCAAAAGCAAGGCCCAAGATCTCTAAGTCGGTGTTCACATCCTTGACCAGGGACGGCTGAGAGAGCTTGTTCCAGCACATCCACCAGCAGAGACAGCCCGCAGCGTGTTTTGACATGACGGCTTCCCGGCATTCCACTTTCAGCAGAGCTCCAAGTTTTTTGGTGTTGATATTTAGCAGCTCCCACGCTCTGTGTGACACACTGTGACTTCCCAGAGCTCCTTCACCTTTTGCGGCACTCTATGTTTTCTGATTTGGGTATGTGACACCTGGCACGCTCGATGTGCTACGCCAAGCCACACGTCAGTAGTTTTTCCATCCCTCTGTGTGATCAGTGGCACTAGAATCCCCTGACCGAGAACATTGTTTAACAAGTTTTAACGCAAAGGAATTTACATTAAATGTTGAGGGGGAAAAAAACCCGGCAGGATTGGAGCAGCATCAAAGCCTGCTTTCAGCTGCTTCTGCGGGGCAAAGAGGGCACTGACCCCTTTCCCACGTCAGACCTAGAGGTCCCTCTTTTAGCAGAAAGAGGGGAGGATGCGGTGGCCCTGCAGCCCTCCTTCTGTCTGTTAAAACCGGGCAATTTCGGAGCCCGATGGCCTCCGGACGGCGCGGCGCCGGCCGAGAGCTACCG
>VZTA01013367.1:162162-205183 GCA_013398855.1 Mohoua ochrocephala
CCCGCCCCGCCCCCCGCCGCCGGGGGCACCCGCCGCTGTCTCCCGGGGGTCCCGGGACGGCTCCGCAGCGCTCTGGGCGAGACCCCGGCCTGGGTTGCCACCCCTTCCTCCGGCTCCCGGCGTCGCGAGGGGACGGGCAAAGGTGGCTGTGCGGCGTTCCCGGGGAGCGGGCGAGTCCAAGCGCGTTCCTTCCCCGTTCGGAGTTGCTTACGGGCAGGGAAAGGGCACAGCGGGAAGTACAGGGAGCGGCTGCGTCAGGCGGCAAAAAAATCCGCATAGAAGCGGCCCGAACACGTCTCGGCTTCCCTGATGGCCAAGTGCACAGCAGCGCTTCGGGTATGCGTGACCCCAGCAGGGCCCTGCGCCCCGAGCTCGGAATCACAGAACGGGTCAGGCTGGGAGCCACCACAGTGGTCATCTGGTCCAACCTCCCTGCTCAGGCCGGGTCATCCTAGAGCACAGGGCACAGCATTGTGTCCACACAGTTCCTGAGTATCTCCAGTGAGGGAGACTCCACAGCCTCTCTGGACAGTCTGTTCCAGTGCTCGGTCACCTGCAAAGTAAAGAAGTTCTTCCTCATATTCAGGTGGAACTTCCTGTGCATCAGTTTCTGCCCATTGCCTCTTGTGCTATTGCTTGGCACCACCAAGGAGAGCCTGGCTCTTGGCACCACCCCCCTTTAGATACTGACAGACATTGATGAGCTCCCCTCTCAGTCTCTTCTTGAGGCTGAACAGGCCCAGCTTCCTCCACCTTTCCTTGTGTAAGAGAGATGCTCCAGTCCCCTAATCATTTCTGTTGCCCTTGCTGGACCTGCTTCAGGAGCTCCATGTCTCTCCTGTACTGAGGAACCCAGAACCTGACACAGCATTCCAGATGATGCTCTCCCTGGAGACCCCAGGAGAGCCGTGGGCCCTGATGCTCTCCCCAGTGCAAGGACAGGAATATGCTTCTTGAGGAACAATTTAGGAAACAGGACAAGAACACCATTTAAACAGAAGATGTTTGGACACAGGCTCAAGGAACCTCTTCAAAACCACTTTAAAAAGTTATACGGATAGATGCGGTTCCAAGACATGGCTGCTGATGTTCCGTGGTGAACTGAAACTATGGGAGTGTTGATGGAGAGACGGATGCGACAGCCAAGGGAGGCACAACATTTTGTGTAAAGCGATTGCTCATGTTTTTCAAATACGTAAGCTCAATTTTGAAAAATCATACAAAATGGAAACAGAGTGTAATAAGCTTTTAATTAGGCAATTCATAAGATACACTTCAGTGTATAAAAATACTTCTTATATACAAAATAATGCATGTAAGTAATGCATGTTGAAAAACCAGCACCCATACACTTCATCAAACAGATTGATCATTCACAGCAGTATCACGAGAAGGACCAAAATATTCAGTAGTTAAGTGCAAAAAAAAGTCCCTGTGCTGAGTAACATCACCTCCCCAGTAATGAATTTCCTTGCAATGCTTGCCAGGTACTGGTTTCTGTGTGTTCTCCACCCTGGCAGTTCATTATATCTGTTTAAAAACCAGTGTAGCTGTGGTCATGGTCATCCTGCACAGCTGTCCCCTCTAACACACGAGGGTCTCCAATAACCCGCTATAAAGACAACAGAACCACAACCAAGAACATTAATTTTCTGCCAATTCTCTTCCACTGTCTTCTTCGTCAGAGAACCTCCCACTATTTTCCCCAGTTTAGGGATAAAACAGTCTTCATCACTGAATGAAAACACTTTGGTGCAGAAGAGATAATGCAGCAAATGGGTCTGTTTATCTCCACTGCTGAGCATGAGTCACTCCTCCACCACAGTTTTTTCCACTGCTTTTTTGTGTTTACAGTTGTAAAGCAGTGGCTGGTTTTCACTGTCAGCAGGGAAGCACAGAAAGATACACAATTTGCCTCCCTCTGAAGTGATTCAAAGAAAAGGAATTTGGAAAGAAATATGCTTAGGCATGAAATAGAGTAGTTCAAATGATTCCCTTCTTTCAATAGTTTTCACATATATGTATTTGGACTTGCTGCACAACAGCAAGTGTTTTATGCATAAGATATAAAAGAGAAAAGACACAATTAGCATCTCTCCACTTTGAATTAAGGTCTTCAGTAAACCTTTTTTAGCTTGTATGATATGCAGAGACCTTACATTTCCTCACAAATTGGTTACGTGGATGAGATTATCATTAAAATTATGAGCTTTTGAGGTAGAATTAGAGAAAGTGTGCGACTTTACCTTGGTTTTAATAAACCATTGATCTCTTATATTCCCAGTTTGCACTAAAGATACTTCAGAAAAAGTTCTCTAAAAAACAAGTGGTATAAATGCTTTTCGATGCTTTGGGTAGGAGCTAAAGTTTTTCTGATAAAACTCGTGACACAAAACAGCAGCCAGTGCCTGGTTAAAAAGAACGTACATCACCACACACCACCACGTCACATTGTGAATTCCAAGTGTGATGGCCATAGAAACATATATGAGGAGCTCTGCAAAATAATGAGGGCAAGAAACGCTCTCAAACCAGTCTCCAGAAGGTACGCTGTGGCTCAGACTTACAACCTTTCCTGCAAGCAGACAGACAGAAATTAATTGGGAAGATGCATTAAACAAACTCTTCTTCTCACAATTACAAAACAATATGCTTATTAAAGTTATCATCGTCATCCATCTCCATCTGATCTGGCAGCTTTGCACTTAATAAGATGCCACCTCTGGCTGTGCAGATACAGAGTAAGGAAACTGATTTTTATCCCACATGGAAACAGAAGTGAGGCCCCTGAGGAATGGCACAAGCCATAATCGTTAGGATGTGTCCATTCTTATGATGTCAAAAGACAGAGCTTCATTTTAAGTGTTACAGAACTATATATACAGATGTACCACACCTTGTCCCCCCCAATTCAGCCATCCAATCTCTTTTCCAAACAGCCTCATTTAATCTACACACTACAGGAATTGAGAAACACTTGTGCTTAAGGTATTAGAAGCTACAGAAGCCTATTGAAACAACCACAAAAAAAAACACCTAAGTAAACAGTTGACAGAAATGAAACATCTTACCTGATCTGCTTTTTCTAAGATTAGCTAGAATTGCAAGACATCTGTGTTGGTGAAGAGAGGCCCAAATGTACATCATAACTCCTATAATGTGATACCAGCAGATCTGCACAGAAAGCCCTTTTCCTGAATGAAACATGTTTTATTAATATACGGCCAGGAAGTAACTTCCCAAGCATCATCCCAAAACACTATATGCATTTTTTTAAAGGTTACTGTCTTACAAAATTCTAGTAGTGAGCCTCTAATTCCTTGCAAGATGCTTTCAAATCCTGCATCATTTAAGTGCTCAGCTAGTAGCTCATTTCCCTTGACTGCTCTATACTGAAATACCTAGTTATTAATCCAGCACCTTGAAATACAGTGTGATGTACAACAATACATCATTGGTAGTCTAAGACCTCAATATTCAACAGTTTGTAACTGTTGTTATCCTAATTACACATGTTGTCATGGCTCAGGTCAACATGCAAGCACACAGTTGTGTTCCTCACAGCGATATAGATACATACACACACCTACCTACTGCCCCCCACCCCACCCTCTGCAGACTCACCTTGCAGGAAAGCTTACAACAAAAAAACTCTCTTCAGTTTGAGAACTGAAGTTGTGTAGTGGCACTTGAGAGCTGGTACCTATTACTGTCCTTCACAAAGCATGTGACCGATATCCTGAAAGTATCTTTGTGAATGTCTCTCAGCAAATAACCGTGACAGTTAACATGAAAGTGTGTCACTCTCTGTGTCTGTGTATGATGCTGGCTCATTGTATGACATACTGAAATGTAATTACTTTGAACTATGCCAGGAAGTACTTTTGTCTCATCAGTTAACACACTTCTCAAACAAGCAGCCCTCTATGAAACCATTCGCCACAACGGAAACAAATGAGAGCAAAACTGCATCTTTGATGATAACTAAGCAGGCACTTACCATTCCTGACATTGGTAGGCACTTGACACAGCACAGTTGAGCCAACAGCAATGTAGTAACCAAGTCCAAAGCAATACTGCACGATGTGAATGACACCACTGGAAAACACGCTGGTCCAGAGGCATTCTGCAAGTCTTCGACAACTATGCAGCCAAAGGAGCAAGAGAACCAGGAGCGCAGAGAAGTGCTCACTATCTGCTTACAGACAGAAAATAGCAACTTTGAAACAGACAGGGACAATTTAACCCTAGCAGTGCTTCAAAAAACCTGTTGTTCCCACTCCCCACAGCAATATTTTACCCTCATTTTAAATTAACTGGGGAAAATATTTGTACAGGTGAGGCACTGCTGACCAGAGCAAGATTTCTTCCAGAAGGTGCACATGGCCCTTTCTGTTAAAAGGACTGCTGAAAGCCATCATATCCATAAATTAAAAATATTTCTATCTTGAATAAGGTAGAAATAAGGTAGAAATATTTCTTCCTTGAATAAGGTACCTTGACAAAGGTACCTGGTGTACCAGGAAAGTCATTTGGAGCGTAGTTGAAAAGCAACCAATGAAGTAGCACTTGGATACAAATTCAGCACAGCGTTGGTAACACAGTTTTTTAATATTTATATGGCTACATCATAATAGCTGGAATACTTGCCTGTGTTCTCGCTCTGAGAATCTCTGCCAAGAGCATGGTGCATGTCCTGAATCCATGATGGGAGTGACTCTCCAAGGAACTCAGCTCGGAAAAGCCAGATCAGCAGAAAACCATTCCAGAGCACAGAAACCACATAAAAGTGAGTAAACCACCTGTGGGAACAAAAAAGGGTTTTCATTAATGTTCTCATCGTTCCTTAGTTGGAAATGTAGCTGCAGGACATGCTTGCCTGATGGTAAGTACATTCCCTTTTGGTGCCCACATCAAATGTCCAGGACTTCAGTGGTACCAAGGACTCAGTGGTACCAAGCAGGAATAACCTTAACACATTTTACCCCAGTGAAATGCTGCCTGAAATAACCCCTAACTTAGCTTGCCTTACTAACATAGCTGCACTAAAGAGGAGACAGTGTAATCCACACATTGCAAAGGTATTCCTCAAGGCTTACAACTAATCGTGATGTGCATAACATTTTCTTTATCATTTACACCACTCAAAGCACATCCAGGTTAGTTTTCTGCTTATTTCCAAGCTGCTGCACCTCACGGCACTCCCACTTTTCTCAGTTCCAGTGGGTGCATTACATGACATGTTAAAGTTCATCAAAGGCACCCAGAAGTAATTACCCTGCTCTACATTAAAATATCTTGTCCCTCTGCAAATTCAAGGTCTGCAACAATCATATAGGAAAAAAAGCAGCGACCTGCTGGGTGATTACAAGGCAAGACCACATGTTTGGTTTTTTAAGAAAGCAATCTCCCAACCTCATAATGCATTTATAAAAGCACACTGTGCATTACCAAAATGCAAGACATGACAGTCAAGGCAGATAACTGGGTTGAGTTAAACAGCCTACAGCTGCTTAACAATACCCAGCAATATCCAGCTGTTTACAATATCCAGCTCAAGCTAGGTGATCCAGTACTTCCTTTTGCTTTTAAAATTAAAAGTCCTTCTGGCAGCGAAGAAAAATCAGGACCTCTGGAAACATCTGCAAAGAGATAAAATACGTCCCATGGGAAGACGCTGATGGCCTTGACCTGACAATGTAGCTATAGGTACAAAACTAGGATATAACTGTATAGTCAAGGGAAGACTGTGTTTCTGTTGGACATGCAAACTCTCCTCTCGAGGCAGTGAAGGGGTACAACACCCTTGCTTAGTGAAATCAATGAAAACGACCCCCTCCCAGAGCAGATCAGGCATCTTTAGAGCACAAAAGAGACCAAGTCAGAATCACAGCGGCAGCGAGAATCCCTGCATGCTCCAGAGCACCTTGCCCATTAGCAGCTGGTTGCCCCTACAGATTATCACTTCTCCTCAGTTCCTTCTCCGACCAAGCAGAAACGGCAACATTCCGTCTGCTGATTCGCAACAGCAGAACTAAAATTTAACCCCTCTCTCCCTCACTTTCTGTTTATAAGACAAACAGAATTTGTATATTGATAAAAACTCGCCACCACCTCCAACTTTCAAGCTCTTTCCCTACTGTCATGTTACTCAGTCCACTCACTCATATCTTGTCACTTGCCAGGGAACTTTCTCCACACGCTGATTTTTGCTACCAGCACACAAACAAGCCCTGGCACCTTAAAAGAGACACACCCTGCGAGCTTTCAGCAATCCCAATTACACTGGGGATATCTGACCTACAGATCAAACCAGCACTGCAATAAGTACATGTGCCATCCCTCCTCAATGAGAGGAATTTTCACTATTTGCCAAACCAATCTGAAATGCAACACAACATTTTACAAGACAGAATGGCAAAGTTAAAAACAAGCCCAGGCTAGTGAAAACACAATGCTTGTCTGGAAACAAGACACAGATGAAAAGAATAGAAAATGCCTCAGTGGCTACCTTCAAGATCTTCTCTGTTCTTTCAGGTAGAAGTGTTATGGATTCACTAATTAAGTAACAGGATTGCTTTGTAGATGTTGAGACCTTGAGACCAATTCCCTGAAAAAGCACATTCTTCAGACACCAATCTCCCCAAGAAGGGGTGTTGGGAAACTTCTGTTGGAGAAAGGTCAACTCAGACAAGAACCTGCAGCACACAGTGATTAAGACAAAGCCTTTATGAATCCTTATTTTCGCTCAGGGTACTGCAGAGCTTAAACATATCCCTGGATATTTGCCGTGTCAAGAAGCCTGATAACCAAGACACTACATTACAACCTTTCCACAAATAACAGGCTGCGTCACAAAACTTTTTAAACATTTGGTTTAAAAGCTTTGTAGACAAAATGTGTCAGAGATTGTTACAACAGGGGCAATCAGATCTTCAAGCTAAGTAGCCTCCCAGTCCTGTCCGGCTGGCCTTGCAAGATCCTGTCTGGCCCACGTTCAAGTCAAAGACTAGTTCTAGTCATGACTCTCAGCTGATCAAAAAGTAAGGAATCCCACAATATATAAAACCAGAAACATATAAAAAGCTGTAAATGGGGGTGGGGTGGGGGTGTTGCCCCCTTTGATAATTTCACAAAACATCTATTTAATTTCATTATTTCATTTCATTAGACATCTAAACATATACGTATATTTAATTTCATTTCATCAAACATCAATTAAGACGGATTTGGATAACGCAGTGGTTCTTTTGCCTTATCAGAGACTGTTCATGCAGGGTCTAGATTGCTGTGTTCCCTTGATGTTATCGGCCACATTTCAAAAAGAAACCTTGAAGGTTGAGAATTGGTGTAAGACAGTCGACCTGCAGCATATTTGCACAGTCACAGTTACTCAGGATTCCACGCTCCCGGGTGCCTGACCTGAGTCTTGCGGGAAGGTCTGTTTTGGAGACCTCGCATGCGACCACCGGGATTCAAGGGATTAGGCTTTTGTTCCGATTTGGAACACACGGATTCTGTATGATCGCTCGCAGTCTCTACGCTCCTCGGATCCCCATCTGCAGAATCAGAGTAACACTTCGCAACGGAGCTGAGCCCAGCTCTGTGAAACGCCGCCGTGCTCTCTGCGTGTGCCGTTCACTGCCGCGGCCTCCGGCTGCGGTAACCGAGCCGTGCACGGCCGCCGCTGCGCGCCGCCATGGCCGCAGGAGCCGCCCCTCACCTCTTGGGCACCTGGAGGAGCCGCAGCCAGCCCGGGAGCTGCCCGCACCCGCGCTTCGTTTTCCCGTAGCGAATGAGGTCCTGGAAGAGGCCGGAGATCACCAGGCCAACGCTACCGGGCCGCGGCGCCGGGGCCCGCCGGAGCAGCAGCAGCGCCGCCAGGAAGGCGGCAGCCAGCAGGGACCAGGCGGCGGCCAGCGCCGCCAGCATCGCCNTCGGCAAGAGCGGGGCTCCGGGAGAGCGAGGGGCTGTGCTGCGCGCTGTCCCTGCAGCTGCGCCCAGAGAAGCGCCCGTGGTGTTCCCTACTCGGACTTCAGCGAAGCCTTTGACGCCGTTTCCCGCGGCAGTCTCCTGGAAAAGCTGGCAGCCCATGGCTCGGACAGGTGCACCCTTCGCTGGGTTGAGAACTGGCTGGGTGGGCGGGCCCAGAGAGTGGTGGTGAATGGTGCTGCATCCCGCTGGCGGCTGGTCTCCAGTGGTGTTCCCCGAGGCTCAGTATTGAGCCCAGTCCTGTTTAATGTCTTTATTGTTGATCAGTATAAGGGAATCGAGTGTACATTCAGTAAATTCATGGATAACACCAAGTCGGTGATAGAGTTGATCTGCTGCAGGGCAGGATGGCTCTGCAGAGGGATCTGGACAGGCTGGATCAATGAGTCAAGACCAGTGGTGTGAGATTCAGCAAGGCCAAGTGCCAGGTCCTGCACTTGGGTCACACCAACCCCAGGCAGCGCGACAGGCTGGGGAAGAGTGGCTGGAAAGCTGCACAGCAGGAAAGGACCTGGGGGGGCTGGGTGACAGACGCTGAACATGAGCCAGGGTGTGCCCAGGTGGCCAAGGTGCCAATGGCATCCTGGCCTGTGTCAGCAGTAGTGTGGCCAGCAGGACCAGGGCAGTGATTGTCCCCCTGTACTTGGCACTGGTGAGGCCACTCCTCAAATCCTGTGTCCGGTTCTGGGCTCCTCACTACAAGAAGGACATTGAGGTGCAAGTTTTATATTTTACCAATGTACTTTACTAAGCAGAGGTATAAACCCTGCCTAGATTATTTTGAGGTGTGACTGTATTAATCCTATAAGTGAATCCTTCAAAGCAGCACATGCTCAGCTGAAGCACTCATGACATCAGTAACATTGCTTTGGGAAAAAATCATTGAAGTTCACATTTCCTGCTAAAACATGGTAGTAGCTCTCTGGTTCTATCTGCATGACAGGTTATAAATATGTTAAATTCAATATCATTTATGTCAATGCTTGGAGCTCAGTCTAATTCTCTTGTCAATTTCATATAACTGAAACCTAAATCTGGTTCAGGGATTTCATGGCCAAATGGTTTTGGTAATTAGCAGGCGATTAATATATCAGGCAGCTGAGTGTAAATTTTTGGAGAGTGAGAGGGAGGAGCTGGCCATGTGTAATTCCCCAGCTGGTGAGAGCAGGGGGAAGGAGAGCATGTCCAGGCTGTGCTGGGCAGGAGGTAGGGGTGTCACCATCCCTGCTTCCCAGCCCTGCAGCTGGGGAGCCCAGTCAGCAGCTACCTTGCTGTGTTTATCTCTGCATTCCACACGGCCACATTTCCAAAGTGCTGCTGTGGTGACTGGCTCGGGCAGAGCAGGGCGTATGTAAGCAGGGAGCAGCCGTGCCTGCAAGCAGTGATGGCACAGGAGCTGTCTGTGGCAGCCTGCAGGTCACAGCTGCAACGTGCTTCTGCAGGTCCTGACATGAGGCACCCTGTTCTCTTGTGCCACACGTTCCCACAGCTGGACATTGCCCACTCTTGCGGTGTGGCTCTCTGAAACACGGCAGATGTGCCTCTTTCTTTCAGCCTCATCTCCCGTCTGAAACACGAAGGAGACGCGTTGCAGCCTTGTCTCTGCACTCTGCTCCTTTGACGGCTTCCACGAGGCAGATAAGGCAAGGGGCAGCAATGGTCTGGCCTATCAAGCAAGTCCTTCCTTTGTCTGAGCTGCAACCTTCTAAAACTTCAGATAGCTTTGCTCAGCAACTTCGGTGGCCAGTGCAGTTGCCATTTTCATGAAATCATGGTCTAAAGACTCTGGCTGGGTGAATGGCATGGCTCTGCAGCTGTCTGAGTGGATCCTTGTCTTCCACTGCAGTCAAGTTACATTTTTCTGTGGAGTTTGGGCTTTGGGGATGTTTGTAAAACGAAGGATAAGGAATGTGTTATAGTGCCTATGAGACAGTGAAGGCCAGAGTGCCTACAGGTGTGCTGCTAGGGAATAGATCTGGTGTATGACAGCAGGACTCCAGCAGGACCGTCCCACATACCCAAAGACACGCAGTGCATCTTGCCGTGTTCCCCTTTAGGGTGACAGGTACTCGACTTTTTGGCACTTCAGTAATCTTCCAAATTTATCTGACCCAGAACCTTGGAGGTACAGCTCTCACGGAGGTCAGTGAACTACCAAATATTTAATATGAAATAACTCTTTCATGAACTAAGCTCCGAGGAATAAAGACCAGGAATCTTCTGCGTGTGGGTGTTCAGTGTACGAGGCACTGATTCTACATGGCAAGCCCTGTTGCCAGCCGTGATGTGTTGACTGCAGTGTTACTGCAAAGCCAGGCAAAGAGGGATTTATTAGGCATGGCCCAAGACTTGTTCTCTACTCTACCAGGACACAAAGGTGGGAAGGGAGAGAATGAGTGTTTGAGAAAACTGCAGCCATAAGAGATAGAACAGGTCTCTTTCAAATTTTAACAATTGGTTTCAGCACTGCTGCCATGTGGGATGTCCTATGGGGCAAATAAGAGCCATAGCATGAACGCTGTGCCCGTGGACCAACCCATGGCAGTGACCGTGTGCAGCAGCTTAAGGAAAGTGCCGTGGTCCACAATGTTTTGGCCAACACTTACTCAGAAATTTCTTTAATCTCCTATGGAGGGGTCGCAGAGTCCACCCATCAGCAACACTCCCCCAAGCTCCATAGTGTCCCTGCAAGTTATTGTCACTGCTGTAATCGTGGTAAAACACAGGTTGTAGGTGGCAGATTTAATGATGAGAGAAATACAACGGTTTATGTTTATACTTGAATCCGTCCTTTGCTTGTGGATGCTGGCCCTTTTCCTGCTATAATGCAGAGCAGATCTAAGTTACACAGGAAGATGCTAGACTCCAGTGGGTCATTTAGAAAAGCTGGTGGTCTACAGAGGGCTGTGGAGTTGCATCCCTGAGGTTTTCTTGACCACGTAGTCAGTGCTTTCTGGACGCCCAAGGCACTCTCCACGCCAGCTGGCTCCAGCCATGGCTGTTGCTGCAGGAAAGCAGGATCCAGCCTCCAGATGTGGTCAGCTCGTTGGCTATTTCCTCAGAGTTCAGATAATTGGAGGAAGAAGGGAAGGAGTACAGCTGTGGGGCTGGGAAATTGTTTGAAGGGAAGAGGAATCAGCAGTTGGTTGTCTTAAATATGCTGTCTGCATTTATAGTTGCAAGCTGTACTGAGATGAAGATTTACGTTGTACGCTGCTACTGCTCATATTGTGTCTATGGTTTGCACAGCAGTGAGAGAGAGCCCTTCTTTCTAGGATTTTTTTCCCCGATGCTGTACATCTGTGGCAAATTGTGTGACATCATGTGCGGTAACGATGTCCCCACCTTTTAGGCGAGTAATTCCCTCTAGGTGGCACCAGCACTCTTCGGTTTCCCCGAAACCCGCCCGCCCTGCGCTGGGCTCCGGCTCCTGCTGCCTGGGAGGGCCCGGAGCATCCCTCCAGCATCCTCCCAGCATCCCTCCAGCATCCTCCCAGCAGCAGCGCTGCGGGGCTCCCACCTCGCAGCCTCTCCTGGCGTTGGTTGTCTGTAACAGCTGATTTTTGCATTTTTAGGCTTTGAACTTCGACAATTGCAGACTTTTGTGGTTGCTTGTTGGCTTTCTGTGGCAAATACTTGTTCTCAGCTCTGTGACATTTATTCCGTCTTGATGGATGGAGGTCAATTTACCTAACTTTATCCATCTGAAAATTAGGTGAATAGATGAAACTATTTGGGTGGGTTCCTGATATAACTGATGGAGACAGGTATCCCCAGAGTGCCAATTTTTTTCTTCCTAAGCATGGATGTCTCAGCTGTTGAGCTGAATTGCCCTCCCTGCTGAAGATCTGTATGAGGGAAAGAGAATCTTAAAGGATCCAGAATAAAAATGGGTATAAATTATTTATGTTCCTGGATGTAGAGTTGGTTTGATGAGTGTCATGCAAAGAGGTTTTCACTAAGTTAAAAAAAAAACTTTTTCATGAAAGCCTGGGCCATGCAAGAGAGTTATCTCTAAATGTAACTGCTTTGTGTTTCCTGCCTGTTAAAGGAGACCTACCCAGACAGTTTATAGAGACATCACTTATAACAAAACTTATTGGGTTTTAGTATATGGGGAATGGAGAGAGAGCTTGGAAAGATCCTGTGCAGAAGCAGAGAAGGAGGATCAAGGCTTGACTGAACCATATGGGAAAAGCTGGAGACATCAGACAAGAGCTCAAATTTATGTGTCACGAAGCTGGATTTGTGTGGGCCACTGTGGACCATAATGTCTGATAGAGCTTCATAAAATGCTTGTACAGTGTGGGAGAGGGAAGCTCTGCTTTGGAGATTTTCAGCTCGGGCCATCATATTATTCAAAGGAATTTGTCTGCATGAGGGACAAAAATCAGCATCATTTGCTGGCCAGGCTACAGCAGATTTCACTGCAACTCCAGACTTGATAGACTTACCCACTTATATTAGTGGATGTAGTGATTTTGTGGGTTTTTTTTTCATTTATAAGGGAGAATAGTGAAATTATTCAGTTACTCAGATACTTTTTGCTGGTTGCTTTGTTCAGACTTTTTTTTTCCAATGAATATTTTCATTTGCTAATGAAGCCCAAAAACTTTGTGAACAAAATAGCTTCAGTTAGGTTTCTTGGTAATCTCTGAGACAAGATTCAATGTGAATTTAGCACAAAGACAACCCTGAAAGTAAAAGGAGAGGCCACAGTCTTTCAGTCTTGCTTAAAGTCAGTACGGGTGAGGATTTTAAAATCTAGATACTTGGTTATAGGATGTAATGATCTGTGTTTAGTTGGTTGGTACTAGTGGGTCTAGAAACCTTAGTTGTCAAAACATTCTTTGATTCAACTAATTAACACAATGGGGTAAAGTCATACATTTCTGTAATTTGTGGGCAAGTAAACCAAGAAAGCCATCAGATTGCTGCATTTTGGAGTTTAAAATGCTAGCCTGTGCTCTACTGATTTTGATCATTGACAGAATATAGTGAGATACTGTAGCCAAGAAAACATAAATCACAGAGCACAAAAAAAGCACGCTTAGAGATGTGAGGAACTTACACTGAAACGCACTTCCCACCATTCAAGGGATCACTGTGTGCCCTTGGCTTTCAAATTACAAAATGTGAGTGTTTCCACTAGCTGACAGAAAGCAGGAATCAGTCTCTGATAAGATGAGAGCTCCTGCTCAGGATTGGTGCCGTGCCTCTGGGATGAACACTGTTGTATTTGCATAGATCTTAATTCATAATTCACGCACAGGAATCCACAGACTTCAAGGTGTGGCTTCTACATGTCTTAGAGCCATGATACTAAGATCCATGATTTATTCACTATTCAGCTGTATTATTTGCTGAGTTTTCACCAAACACAGCTAGCCAGTATCTTGCCAACATAGTCAGCTTGGCATCTGAGGCAGTTTGGAGTTTCACCCTGGGAACAAAAGCAGCTTTATTCAGCTCGTATGATATGGTATTGATCTCAGACTGGTAATGTGCTGCGAAGGCTAAGTCTGGGCAAGCTGTTGTTTGCTATATAAACTGGCATTTGGATTTTTTAAAAACTGTCATTATCTAAGGAAGTTTGTAAGGGAGAAAACTACCTAAAGCTCATAATTATCACTTGAATCATTTTGATTTTCAGGATAGCTTAATGAAAAGTAAATACACCTTTACTTAAGATTTTAAGTAAGTTAAGGTTAAAATGAGAGCAGGAAAGATGACTTAAAATTCTCAGGGATGAATCATTAATAGTTTCTTTGTCAAAGGGCACCAGTCCATGCTACAACCACAGGGCTTGGCAGGGGCAGAATTCAGGCCCTTAAGAGTAGCAAATAATTGTCCAACTTTGTACAAAAATCCTCAAAGGACATACCTGTCTCTGTCTTCTGTATATATTTTTTTAAATTTAGAAATCTGCCAGAACATATTTGCTTGCAAAACGATTGGGATTTCCCTGGAATAGACAGATTGCATTCAGGCATGGGTTCAAAAGTAAAGGTTTCTCCCTGAGATTCCTTTGGAAACTTTCAGACTCAAGTACAAGATTTGAGAGTTCAGGAGCACTAACTGCCTGCCAGAGGAGAAAGACCAAGGCTGATAGAAGTCATGGAGGGCAGTTAGCTTTCTCAGGGATTTCAGCTGAAGAAAGAAAGATCTAAATAAACTTGGCAGGCAAGGAGAAAGGTAATAACAACATTTATAGCTCACTATTGGGAAGAATCAAAATTCCTTCGAGGAAACACAGACTTCTTTGCTGCTTTATATACTCCATGGAAGTGAATGACATTAGTGGGCTTTTCCTACACCCTCTGGTACTGTGAATGAAGAGTATTTTAATGCTGGTACCTGTTTAATAAGAATAATCTCAGAAACAGAAAGGATGTTAGGACACAGGTCCTGTTCTCTGAGGTGGTAGAAGATGTCCCAGTCTATACATGAAATCATAAACAGGAGCATGACCCACATTTGTCAGGGACTATGAGAGTGACATTACTGAGTGGCAGAGGCACCTTCTCAACGGGGCATTATCTGGAGTGGGTACCTCTCCTTTTGTATGGGGGCTAAAGAATGTGCCTGTGTCCCAGGGATACCACCTGCTTCAAAAAGGCAACAATTAGGGTTGAAAATGCCAGGCTACTCCCCTGTTCCGGAATGCAGATGTGTAATTTTTCCCTATGTTATCAGTACTCTTCCACAACATGAAGGCATAGGCTAAATTCATGTATGTGCTTATATTTACTGGTGATCTTGCCTTGGGAAAGATGCAGAGACTCAGTGAACCCTTACTGTCTGTGACCTGTGACTAGAAAAAAATTCAGGTTTTCAACTACTAAGTACAGTTAACAGCTGTAAAAACAGCTGTAGAAAATAATTTGTGTTGCTAAAGGTAAACATGTCACGAGGGAAATGAAAGCTGTTTATGAATATTCAAATTTTTTTTCATTTATCCTTATTGTATAAATATAATCTGGGCAAATTAACTCTTCCTGATTAACTAATTTAGTGTAATATTGGAAAGACAACTTGACATCTTTGCTTTGTTATTAATGCCATGTTGCTACAAAGGGCAAGAAAGATGCAAGGTCTGTGCTAACAGTATATGGTTTGTACTTCAAACTGCTAAGTTACCTCAGCAGGTCTTGATCCTAAATACATCTGAGCTTTCAGTCTGATGTGGTAAATGAGACAAACTAATGCTGGCTTTGCAGTATTTTCAAGTGGAGGTGCAAGAGAATGGGATTTTATTCAAAGGAAATCAGTTTTATCTGTAGCTTTTGTTACAAATCCCACTCTAGTTCTGAACGAAACCCGGAGTGAGAAGGGAATCAGTCCCACTTCAGCTCACACATCTTCTTTTATTCTCTCAAACCCTTTGCTGTGTACTTCTTCCCTTGCTGGCATGTGCTTGAGTTTTGTACTCCTTTTTGCCAGCTGTTTGATTACATTTTATCTTGTCTTGTTTTTCTAATTCATTTTTTGCAGTAACAGATTTTTAAAGGAATTTTTTTTCCTTGGTGTGCTTACTGACTGAAAATCTCTAGTAAGTATTCATCAAGGAAGTGTTATGTTAGCAATTTTCTCAATAAATATTTATTAGAGACTTACCATTACAAACGCCAGTAGAATTGTGATGAATACTGGCTTCAGCTGAGAGAGCAACACTGCCTGAAGAGCGCTGCATGCTGCAAGCATGTTCAGATGCAGCCAATCAGTGATAAATATCTGGTGATTTTTAGGTAGGAGAGCCGAGATTTCCTTACCTACCAGGTCTGTCACACACATGATGGCTCAGGATTAGCTTTTGAGCTGAGTGCACAGAATTGAGAAGCAAATCTCTTAAAATGGCAGCAGCAAACCAGAGGAGCTGGGGGCTGAAATTAGTTTTAAAGCACTTTTGAAAATATGCTGCATCTTCTCCCAGTGGAAACAGTCTTCTGGGTTTGATAGGTATGTGAGAAGCCAGAGGGGCCTCTTGTGATACAGCTAGATAAGCACGTTGGTGTCCACTTCATTGGCATCTGTGCGTATGGCTGGGAAAAATAATTTTCAAAAGGACCCTGGAAGTGTTAAAGCAAATGAAAGGTCATCCACAAGTCAATTACTTGTAGTGCCTTACCTGTGTATTTGCACTGACACACGCTGCTCTGCTGCTCTCTGAGCTGGGGGCTAGAAAAACAAACTGTTACGTGCGGGAAGATATGATTGAGGCACGGGGGGTCTCTGGCGATAAATAATCCCAGCCCCCGTGTTCAGATGCTGCGAGCAGCTTTGGCTAACGTCACGACTCGCTTGCCAGATTCATTGTGTGATTCATCTCGGTTCAGCAGCTGAGACAGCAGTTAATAAACGTTCTTATTGTCCGGGCTCAAAACAAAGCTGAGGTCACATGGGGCTGGCACTGTTACCTAGGAGGAGATGCAGGCTGTGCTCTCCAGACTGCTGTTTTCTTGGCTGTGTCAATGAAATCTTATCCTGACAGGTTTCAAACCCCTTGGACTGCGAGCAACAAGATGACTGTCAGAGCAATAGGGATGTGTTTATTTGCATGTGCTTCTGCTCTTTGTGCCAGGAACACAGAGCAATGTGCCAGGAGCTCAGAGCAATGTGCTATACCCCTAGCTCTGCTGGGCTGTACGTACAGAATACTGTTCCTACTGAAATCACTCCTGAAGCAGTGAGAGAGGGAGGTGAAAACCGCAGCAATTTGTACCACTGTGTAAACAATTTAGGTTTTCCTTTCCAACTGTGCAGCCCATGGGTGTGAGGAGAAATACAGCCAGATCACTAAACCTTCTAGGCTAGCTTGTCTGAGCCAGTGCTCAGCGTAGACAGGGCACAGGGCAATAAGTGATAAACACCTCTCCTTAACTGCCACTCATTTACACCATATCAGAGTGGTGTAAGTGGCCCTGTCTCTGCTGTCATTGGCAGGGGCGTAGGGACGTAAGCACTGGGCATCCTGCATGGTGGGTCTGGGCTCGATGGGCTGGCCTCAGAAGGTGTGCAAATCTGCTGGCCAAGAGGACAGACCATGGCATGTCAGGGCTGTAACTGGGCAAGAGACACTCTCCCTGACCCTTTAAATTCAGTCATCCTGCAGCTGACTTTGGTCTTCTTTCAGGAGTCCCTCCCTATTCAGCAAGGAATTAAACACAAGCTTCAGTGGCTTTGCTGAACAGGGATAGAGTTAAGCTCGGGACCTTCCTCGTGTTTATTAGTACGATAGTCAGAGGTCTGACTGTCATGAGCAGTGTATGTCAGAACTGTGAATGCCCACTGAATGGCCAGCCTGCTGCCTGCCACTCCTGCATTCTGTTGGGACCATCAGTGCAACAGTCATGCAGAGTCCCTCTGCTTGCCCTCAGCCCCTGCCTCACCAGGTGTCCGGGGATGGCAGCATTTGCTTCCTCCCCACCTCTGCAAAAATCAGTTTAGCAGTATCTCATCTGCCTCACAGTTCTCAGCGATCAGAGAGTCTGTTGGACACTTTTGGATTCAGCATTTACTACCAAGATTGCCTGTGGTTGAATTCAACTCCCGATCTGCTCATGAGCTCCCCGAAAATTCATCCTGGCTGAGGAAACATGCATCTAACATCTAGTTTTTAATTTCACCCCAATACAGACAGTTTTAGCCTGCTAAATTCCCTAGTTCACCTCCAAATGGAATCAACAGCTTCCATCTGTTGAGGACTTAAGGAAAAGCATAGATTAATTCCCAGTGACCTGTGCTGGAGTGATGTACTGGAGAGGCAGTTTCAGTGTTTGTCACACCTAAAATTGCAATGACAGTGGACGGTTTTCTCTGCTCAGTTCCTTTCTTTTGCATGCAGCATTTGTTTCCACTTAGATCTAAAGAGACTTGGAAAATGATCTGATGAATTAGGAGACACTACTTAGGAGGAAATGAAAATAAATCTGCGCAGCTCTCTGTTGCTTCCTCAAGCCTTTCTGTGACTAGTACTAAGCTGTTATTGTACAGGATTTTTGAGATGCCAGGGAAGGAAAAACAAAGGGATTTCTGTGCACCACGGAGTTTTCCACCCTGGGGTTTTGGATTCATGTTTGTGGGGCTGACACGGAGGTATCCTGCTGCTGTCCACCAGCAGCTCAGAGCCCTTGCACATGGAGGGGGCTGGCTCTCACCTTGCAGGAGCTCCAGTCTGGCTTGTACCAAAACTCTTGTGCGCTCCCAGAAAAACAAAAGAGGATTCTTTCTTCATTTTGCAATGGAAATGGAGAACAGGCATAAATCTCAGGCTTCTTACCTCCATACTCTGCTTTGGAAAGCAAATGTGGTTGGTGAGTCCTGCAGCCTGGGAGCACAGTGGGGCTGGTCTGAACGTGCCGTGCCACTGCTGAGGATCCAATAAAGCCTGCAACTATGGCTTTTTTATGTGTGTCCTTCCAAAAATCTCCCTCTCTCTCTTTCTCTCTCCCTGTCTCTTTTTTCTTCTTTTTTCTTTTTTTTTTTTNTTTTTTTTTTTTTTTTTTTCTTCCAGCTATGCAGGAAATGTTTTGGAAGGGAGAGTCAAGAGACTTAAGTCTGGAATTTTTATGTACACCAGAAACTTAAATGTGTGGTTCAAGCTGATAAACTCACCACACCTCTTTCTGTTTTCTTTATAGACTTATTACAAATATCTGGCTTGGAACCTTGATTTATGGTGTGAACAAAAGGAATATAGACGGTAGAGACGTGAAAAGATAAATCTCTGGAGGAGACATAAAAGAGTTTGTTCAACTCTTAAATTGATTCTTAATGAAACAGAATAACAGAAAAGATCAGAACACTAATTTTTGAAATGTTTGTGTTTAAGGAAGCTGTTGAACATTAGTGATGCCGCATATAAAATATCACCTCTATTGTTTTATGCCTGAGTTGAAGTTGCCTGTAGAGTGCAGCCCCAAGTTTCTCATAGCATCACAGTTTGTATTGCTCTCAACTGGAGGTTTTTACAGAAAAAGTACCAGCAAGCACAGAGAGCTCATGGGGTATTTTTAAACAATAGCTGGCCAAAATTTCCCAGTGGTGCATTTAGGAGCACTTTTTTGATTCATTTCAGATGGAATGTTTTCTGAAAATGTGTATATTGCCATGATATTTAATTGAGAAAAGAAAAAAGATATAATTTCTGTTTCTCTTTTTTTTTTTTTTTTTTACTTTTTATGGTATTTTAAATAATTCTAATAAAAATGAGTCTTTGTGACTTCAGTTTTGACAGTGCCATAAACTCCAAAGCCCCTGTGGACATACAGGATGCCTTCCTCCCCAGCAAAGACATGAGACTTCCACGAAAGTTTGGCCTAGAACACCTTTTAGGAAAAAGAAAAAGACATTTACTCTTGACTTTCAAATTTTCAGTAGTGGAGAATTCCCACAAGCTTTGGTGAGTTTTTCCAGTGATTAGTTATCCTTACAGCCAAAGAGCTTGCACTTTATTTCTAAACTGAATTTGTGTGGCTTCAGCTTCTCAGTCTATGGACTTACTATACCTTGGTCTCCTGCAGATTAAAATATCCAGCTTGTAGGCTCAACACAGGTGCATGCATCTATGATCAAATAATCTCTGTTCTGATTTGTTAATTTAAATAAGAACTACCACTGGTATCTTATATGTCTATGAAAGACATACATCCTTTATGGCTGTTCTTTGAATCTCTTTCACTTGAGCAGGGTCGCTTCTTGATTGTAAGCACCAGAATGAATCCCACTGCTCTGGCAGCAAGTTAATCCATGACACATAAGGAAGAAATTTAACCTTCCTACTCAGTGTATGTTATATGACCAAGAATTGCACAAGGCATCCCACTGCACCAGGAGTTCAATCAATACTTCGTAAATACCTGAACACAGTTTGAGTGACAGTGTTTTCTTTTGGTCCGCCTAATTGTCTGGTTTGAAACCGCAAAGATTTTGCATGCCAAGATCATATGGCACTGAAAATGCACGAGGATAATTTTGTGAAGTCAGCAGGTTTCTACTGTGTTCACATATAATCATATGATGTTCTAGGTCCACTTTGAGGGTTATTTTGCCTAGAGTGGAGCTCTTCGCCTTTGGGAAAGAGGATTTTAGGAAGTAAAGATTCATATAATACACAGACTCAAGCTAACATTATGGAAAAATGAGTGCTCTAAGTCTGTGTATTTCAGCATCTTATTGCCCAGATCAACAAATGAGGATTTACTTTCCACTGGGGAGCTAGAAGATCTGGGATGAGGAACTTGCTTGTAGGTTTAGTCTGTCCTCATGTCACTGGTGAGTGAGGGTTACTGGCCTTTAATGGTTACTGGGTGTCCCATGTGAAACGAGCTATTGAGTCTTATAACCACAAGTAGCCACACTGTGGTACTGCCACCATGGCTGTTCTCAGAAGGCACTTTTCCCAAGGACTAAGTAAGCATTCCCGGGCCAAAATGACTGTAGAGGCAGACCTACCCATTCAGCCCCATCAGGATGTCTATCAGAAAAAGAAATGAGGCACCTCATCAGGAACAGGTGGGGAATTTACGCTGCTCCTACCCGAGTTGTCATTTCCCTGTGGCTAATAAGATATTTGCTCCCAGCTCTTTCAAGAACACTAAATTAACTTTTTTTAAAAAATCGAGTCTGTATCCAAATGTAAACAGATTATCTCTGGGCCCTAACAAATGAGATTGCAGCGAAGAATTATGTAATTCTCAAATTTGACCTCCAGTCAATGCAAACCTTCAAGAACAGCCTCGTCTTTATGGGGATCTGCTCCAAGCTTTAAAGCATCCATGGCTCTGGTTTTGTCATGAGCACGTAGTAAATGTGTCTAAACATAGCTACTGCAAATGTCTGGAAGTTGCCAGCTAAGGCAGAAGCATCTAATTGAATACAGCACCAGCAGGCCTAATGAATGTGCCTTGATTTTAATGTAATGTGTAAGATTTAATATTCAAGTGACTACATTACTATTAATTGCATTGCTTATTCTAAAAATGAAAAAGATAAAGAATTACTAAAATTACTATGTTAATTTGACTCATATGAAGGGATTAAACGTAGAGGGGAAAAATGAAAACAAAGCATTACCAAATCCTTTTACTCACTTTTTTTTTGGTAAACAAGATCTTTCTGTTCAACTAAAAAGAAGTATTGATAATTATAATGTATTATGCGCCAAGTGAGCATTTTCCATTGCAACAATTATTTTCACTTAGCACGTTCATGTTGACAGAAAAAGACCAAAGGCACCCTTGTGACTTTACCAGCATGTCATAACAAAATGAAGGCTTAACCTGTTTCTGAAGGATTGACTTTCAAGCAGGAAACTGGGCTATTTTGGAAACTTAGCTAATGACACTGTTATTTTTTCTCCTGAGTGATAAGGCTGATGGATACATACCATTTGTATTTTGCTTAATCCTTTTTCTCCCATGCTCAGGACTATCACTTACACCATAGTGTTGATCAATCAATGTATATTAGTATCTAGCTCTACTGACAAATGCTCTTGCTCTGTCGTTTGCAGCTGTAAATTTATTTTGACAGAATTATCTGACACACAGTATCCTTTTTCTCCTTTGGAGAACTGTGAGGAATAAAATTTTCAGAGGGACCTAGTACAATTTGGTTTCCACCTCTTAGTGAAATCCTAGGAGTACCAAGTGCCCGTGTGCCCCAGTAGTCCTGGGCAATGCAGCCAAAAGGCTCGTATGATCTTCCTCATGCTCCAGAATAATGTCACAGTACGGCTAATGGGATAGACGAAGTTTCTGTAGAAGTGGAGATGTAAAGAGCAATAAATATACAGATTTATGAGATTTAGAAAGGCTGCTAATAACAGTAGCTACCACAGGTGTTCAAACATTCCACTTTTTTTCCCCTAAGGTGAATGTTTTCAAGCTAGCTCACCAAAATAAACTCCTTCAGCGAGCACACCGTAAAGGATATATTTGGATTACAGAGCTCTGCAGTATCAGTGCTTGGCTTCCTTATAGAATTTAAAATACGTTTTAACTGATGGTGAAGAATTTCCAGTTGAAGAGAAGAGATGCTCAATAAAAACATGATTTTACCATCACCCGACACTTCTGCAAGGTCACGAGGGCAGATAAACAACTTCCTGCAGCTGTGGCTACATCTGGCACACGACTGAGGCAGAGAGCGTGCTTCACAAAGATAAACATATCAGGTTGTATCTCCATAGTCTCCTACACTTCTGGATAAAGCTTGGGGAACTGAACTTGGCCCTGCAGTGCCAGCAGTAATTAATATCTGAAACTGCTTTGCCACTAATTAAGCAAAACAGCCCTGCAGTGAGTTTAACCCCCCCACTCCAATAATGTGTGGTCATTGTGGGTAGCTTGGGGCCATTGTGCTCCCTGAAACCCCAGTGGTTTTTCTCACCTGGACACTGTAGCTTCAGGGGCAGAGAGCTGAAAGAGAAGAAATGACCTGTGGATCTGTGCAGGGTCTGTGGGTGGGTGGTGTGTGAGAGCCAGGTAGCAGATCTGCTCCCAAAATTGTCACATCAGCAATTCTTGGGCTGGGGGATGAGTTCCTCATGGCCTTAGGTTGGAGGATGCCTCTGTGCTCCTCAGACACATTTTATTAGCCATTTTTATAAGACAGTATCTCTATAGATTGCTTAAATTCAGCAGGCTTGGTTGATGAGTATTTCTGACATATTGTGACACAGGTGGTTGGCTTTTTCCTTGAAGGCTGTCACGGTGCTTTTGGGTGTAGGGTGGAGTAGCTTTTGTTTGTTGTCTGAGCAAACTGAAATCAATAAATGATTGTCGACTGATCCCAGGTTGAAACTTTTGCACATATTCCATGACACAAGCTGAGACAGCTTTAACCTGAATAGAAGTAGCAAAAAGATATTTATTAAATTTTGCATGTTTTTTCTATTTGGATAGTGGAATAATGTTGCACAGCTGGAGTGGATTTCCCTTGTAACTCCTTAGGCAAGTTCTATGTGGATGCCTCTGCATGTTTCTGGAGGGAAATCCAGTCCTGAAAAGGTGCCTTCCTCTCTCCCTGGACTGTCCCAGGAAACCAATTGTCCACAGAGGGCAATCCAGACCCTCCTCTGAGGCTGGAGAGGAGCAGACCATTGTCCTCTCTGCTGAGGCTGAGCACCTTGTGGAATTGGGAAGGGCATCTGAAAGGGAAGGGCAGGCAGTACCCAGCATTTTTATTATCTTATATATGATATTACATTTTGGCTGTTGGTTAAATGGGGGTTACATTGATATGGTCGGATGGTCACTTTGTCCATGACGGGGAGCTGCAACCCTGTGAGCATCTGAGAAGTACCCCACAAGATCTGTACAAGAAGTCCTTGGAGAGCCTGCATCCCAGGCAATGCCTGGACAAGTCTGTCCATGACACGCCACAGTGGTGGCCCTTGGTGGGTGTAACACAACAGAGGTGCTGGGCAGACACAGAGCTCTTGAGGCAGCCTCTTGCCACCCTCTGATCCAAGGACCACTCAGCCAGCAGCTGGCAATGGAAGGATCACATGTACATTGTACCAGCCAGGTCCCTATCACAAGGAGTTCTACCCTTGAAGAGAAAAAGCAGAATTCCTCCTCTGCCCTTAACCTGGCAGTTTGCACCAGGGAATAGTGGTTTGGTGGCACAGCTGCCTTCTTACTTATGTGTTGGGAGACACTGCTTCATTGCTTGCTTCTGTGTTAGGAGATTGCTGGCCTTGTTGCCTGTAGATGTTTATGATATATTCCATGAGAAAACCAAAGTTGCTAGGACTTTGGCCCCAAGTTTATCCTATCTGGAACAGCAGAGTTTTTTGTTTGAATTTCATTCAGTTTAGCAAGTAAAGAAACAAAATGGGTGAGTTATAAAATATCTGTTTTCTTCACAAAAGCCCAAGTTCTGTAACAAGCCATGTCAGGTAAGTATTTGTCCACAATTCAGCACATCACAGGGTGAACTGCAGGAGCTGACAATACACAAACCATTTGATGTTGTGTTTCTACCCTGCTTCCTGGCAGACACCTCTCGGAGATGACAAGGGAGTATCATTTTTACATGACGGTGTTTCTACCAAACTGCTGATAGAGCCCTTCACAAGATCACAGAAGGGTCCGTATCATCTGATTAGCATTTAGAGAAGCTGGTCATCTGGGAGGGAGCCGCAGGAGACCACAGACTGCACCCTCAAGGGCTGAGAGAGGAAAGACTCAATCAGTGGTTGATAAGGCTTAGCAATGATAAATCACAAACAAAACTCCAGGCTTAGGAATTCACAGCACAATCTGTCATGAATTTCCTTCCCTTCCCTCCCTCCCTCCCCAATATCTGATGAGAATTTGACTTTTAAAATGATCCCTGGCAGTACAAGAAACCAAATCAGTGAGAATTGCCGAGATGTTCCTGGCTTTGGTTAGTTTTCTTAGTGTTCTAATTTATTTTACTCTTTTATATATCTGTTTCTTGGTGTGTATGTATGTCTCTGGGTATATTAATGTAATATTGTAATGTTAAAATGAAAAATAACATGTGAAAAACACTTGGTACCAGATTATAAACCCTTTAAAAGAGGGACATTTGAAATCTCTGTAGGAGTCCCAGTTCCTCACTGAAGCAGACTGCAAAACCCTTTAAAAATCACTTTGGGATTGACTTCAAACAAAAAGACCTTTTCTACAGGAGGTAACACTGCTGGGAAGGGCGCTCTCTGCATCAGGTTTCGCAGCAGTTCTGAGAGGCTGTCGCAGGGTACCCTGCTAGCTGCGCACAGATGCGGTGTGTAGGCACGGAGATGCGGGCCGGTGCATGGGCTGGAGATCATCCTGCCCCACCGTGGCTGTGCAGGAGAAGGAGCGCTGTGGAGTCCGGGTCGTGGGACAACACAGTGAGCTGAACTCTTGGCACTCTGCTGTTTGGAATGGCAGCACGGCTGTAGGTCTGCCCAGGACACTTCTGCTTCGGCCCCTCTTCCCCTTGTTAACCATTTCACTGATGAAAAGGAAAGATGCAAAGATCTTTAGGTCTCCCTTTGCCTAAGAATGGTATAAATAGGACTTAACAGAGTATTTATTTCTCCTGATTATAGCACTTACAGCCTCACATGTACATTCTCTCTCACTTTCAGGGTACAGTGAGCAGGGTAGAAGCAGGCCCTTGTTTTGTCTCTGTCTCTGGGCACAGGAGCCTCCCTGTAGACTGTGAATCCCTTCCCCAGCACCTTTTCCATGCTGCACCTCACATAAAGGTTGGAGGCAAATGAGTGCTATTAGGTGTTTTTCATATAAACCAGTTTCCTCCCTCCCTTCAGAGAGATGCTGGATGAGCAAAGCCTGCACGAACAATGTCCCTCCCAGCTGCACATCTCTGACAGGAGCACGTGTGGGTGCAGAAGTGGGGTCGAATAATCCATGTCTATCCAGTTAGGAAGCTAAAAACAAGGCAGAAAAATACTGTTAGAAGGGACTGTGGAGGAAAAAAAAATGGACTTGAGGGGGAATGGTTGCAAAAAAAGCCAGAACTGCAAGAAAAGAAAAAAAAGCCACAGACAAGAAGAAAACAATTCTCTTGGAGAAAAATCCATTGTGCTAATCATTTGAAGATTGCACATTCACTGCTGCCTACTTTGAGGGATGGATGGTGGGAACTGCATTGAGCCTCTCGCAGAACTGCACTTTTAAAAAACGTTAAAATGTTGGCCAGTGGACTTGTGATGAAATCTGTGGGTTTTAACCCAAACCTGCGATCCTGGGATATTTTGGGGCACTGTTGAACTGCTTTACTATGGTAGCTGATAGGATGAACTGGAAAAAAGCATAAATGTCCTTTCCAAACTGATGTGAGAAAGAAAACTATTTCCAGAGGGGAACACCGAGGATCTATTTTTATTTTTTACCCTATCAGAAATCATTGTATGACTGCCATAGTCTGCTTTTTACATCTGTAACAATTTCTGCTCCGTAAGAGCAGTGGGATTCCTCCAAGGGATGCACAAGTATGCCGAGATGCTGACACTAGCCTGATGCTGGTGCTAACAGTGTGCACTGCTTAGCCTTATTAGACAATAACATGTACCCTGGGGTGTCTTCAGGCTTTTGATGAAGCTCCCTGGGATTCCAGCTTTGTAGATGGGCCATTGTAAATGCGGAGGCGGAAGAAAGATGCGATCGCCTCTGCTCCAAGGGTGGTACAACCACCTCTCCCGGCAGGAAGTGTTCCGATGCCCTTGATGACAATGGGCAAACAGACAGTGTTTTTGTTTATTTTCTCATAAAGTGCTGATGAACAAATGAGGCAGAGGCATTAAGAAACTCATGCTGTGAGAAGAGATTTGAGTTTATCAGCTGCTTCTTGGCAGGCTAAATTTTACATAGAGTGAGAGTATAAAGCAACCCCTTCCTGAGGTGTGAGACTCCAGCGTTTTATGTCATAAATAAGAGGGAAGGAGTGCTTTCCTGAGAGATTTGTTCTTTTCTGAAGTCAAGTTTGAATAACATAGTTTATTTTCTCTGATTTTCTTTGGTGTAACGCAATCATGAGACACATGACGACTAGCTAGTCTGTAGTTGATGGGCAGGAGAGGATGAGAGGAAGCACCTATGGATAAAGCACAGCCTGGATACTGAGGAAGATCTCCAACTAACAGGCTGAACTCTTCTATTAAACTTCATTCATGTGACAGTCTAAGCCTTCTGATGAAAGGTTGTGTTCAAAACTCAGGCTGGTATCTGCTCTCCCTGAAGGCATCAGAATAGGGAATCACAGCATATTCTGAGTTGGAAGGTACTGCAAGGGTCATGGAGTCCAACTCTTAAATGAATGGCCCATGGGGGGATCATACAGAATCATGCCTAACAAAAATAGGCAATAGTGACCCTGAGCGATCACATAATTCACGTGCAGATCTCCGACTTGCCAAGGGCTGGGGGCTGAAGATATCAAACCTCACAGGTAGCACACACAAGTCTCATTTTTCCTGGTACCCTTACCCAGGACATCTTTATATATTTCAGCAGAGAACTCATAATACGTGGCAGATTTGGAAAACATTCTGGAAATTATTTTGTGAAGCAAAGTGAGATTTTCCCTCCAAAGCATCTATCGGCCAGTGGCAATGCCCTCATGATCTCTTGTAAAAAGGTGATGCCATATGGCAGGAAGCCATTTATCTGGCTTCATTGCTGTAGGGAGTGAAAATTGACAGGACAATGCTATCTGCAGAGCTCATGGAGCTGGGTCAAATCCTGCTTACCTTACTTATGTAAATAGTTCCCTGCATCTCAATAGCTCTGTGTTGTTACAAACTGTCCTGATTTGCACTTTGCAAACTGAGAGCAGAAATTGCTTCCAAACCTTCCAAATGGAGCTTTTCCCTCAAACAAAAAAAAAATGCTTTGTCCTGCCCAACCAAGTCATCCACATGACTGCAGAAACCCAGTAGTGTTTAACAGAGAGTTTTCTTTTGAAGTTTGGTTGTGTAAGACAGGAGGAAAACCTTCCCTCCCAAGCGTAATCCTATAGTGTAAAATCAGCTTTATAGTTATTTATTTTGACATTCAAACCACTCTTTTTAATCCATATGTATAAGCTCTTAGGGATTTAGGTCTTCATCTCTTGGTGATTTGCCTAGTATTTGTCACAGTCCCCTACACACAAGGGAAGTATTTTTAAGAAATTCCGCAGTTTAGGCTTTGCTATTCCTTTATAGTTGTCGGAAAGAGAAGGCTGGCGTGGGCAACAGATGTTTAAACAAAATGTTCAGGAGTGGTTTTACAGACTACACAATCCAGAACTCAAACCTCTTTAATTGTTGCCAAGTCTTCCTCTCAGATTCACCTGAAATATTTTAGAGCTGCTGCAGGTCAGGTCTGAACTTCATCAAGAGTTGTCCCTTGTTACCCCTAGGGAGACCCTGTCATGCTGCACCTGCCTTTGCAAATGGAAGATCTGCATGGTGAAGAAGCACTGAAAACAATAAAGGAGGTTACAGTGGTTAGGAAATTATCCTTGAACACAGGCTCTGCATGTGCAATAACTTTCCCTGCTGCAGTCCTCCTGTGCAGCAGTGGCCAAGCCCCTGGGACTGCAGTTTGTAAATGACAGGGCACCCCGTGACTTGATGGGATCACCAGCCCCAGCACTCAGGAGTGTGGTGCTCAGCACCCCAGCTTTCACCACTGCACTTCCACCAGTTCCCACAGATGGAAACTGACTTCCACAACTGGAAGTGTCTGGACGGACCCCGGTCCTGGCAGTGCCATGATGCCTGCGTCTCACCCACGAGGGGTCTGCAATCTCTTTCTTTCATTGCCTGATACTGCTGGAGCCCAATTCCTTAATTCTCCTTTGCACCAGACAACACTGACTGGGAAAAGTGAGGGGACTCATACACAGTCTTGGACTCAGGAACAGAGATGGGAACTAAAAGTTGATTTTTGAAATGTTTTGCTTAGTTGTTTAAGTATGCAAGCATTTCTTCTGAGTAAAATGCAAAATATTATCATAAGATGGAGAAATTCAGATGTGCTCATCTGAAATAAAATGCAATCTTGATTTGTTAATTTTGGCATTTGTAAGCCTGTGTGAAGCTGGAAGAAGAGTGATTCCTGCAGATCTGTGTATTGGCCTGGCAGAAGACGAAAGAAATCAAAATAGCATAAAACCTGGGATAGGAATTAGTCTGCCTAAACCTCACACTGATCCTACTTTCTTGGACTGGCGAATCGTTCCACTGATGCCAGAAATTATGAGCATAGTGTTAGCAACCCACACCCACACTTTTAGGCAATAATCAAATTGCTAGAGATCTCCCCAAAACAGAGTCCATGTCTGCCCCAGTCTGAAGGAGCCCCTCTGCATGCACTCAACTGGGATGAGCATCCATCCACCCATTTGCTGAGCAGCCCTGGCAAATGCAGCCTGCAGCAGCCCTTCAAGGCTGGGTGTCCTTCTTCTAGGCAGGAGTATCCCCTGGGGCATTCTTCCCCTCTTAGGGGCGCCCAGGAGAGGCATGAACAGCAAACCTGGCCTGAGCAGATCACCCTTTGGGCAGGCATGCTCTCCCCACGTGGATGAAAAGTCCAATACACTGGATGGGATCTGCTTCTGCGGGTTGTCAGAGACACCTTCCTCTTGCCAGGGCCTTTGTAGTGAATTTAAGAGCTTGCTTTCAGAGGACTAACTCATCCCCTTCTTCTTCCTATGTACAATTGAAGTAACTATCCACATTTGGAGAACTTTACCAGCATGTAGGTAAGTTATGCACCTAAACTGGGCAATCAATAAGCTAAACCATGAAATAACTCTGTCTTTTCCGCCAGCTGAAGATGTTCCACACAGAGTCCCTTGACCTCTGTGGGTGTCCCCTTTCTCCTGGACTTCCATTCTCATCCCTGACAGACAGCATGGCTTTGAGGGAGCACCAGAAACAGGCTCAAGCAACTGCACCTCTCCATCTCCTACCTACCTATACGAAGAAAGGTAACACAAGTTTGTTCAACACATTGATTTGCATGAACGAGGCTCAGGATTTCTTTTTTTGGAGGTCAATTTGTTATTAACATACATTTCCATGTATTCATAAATCCAAATCTATCTAAATGCAATAGATATGCACAGCTGAGTCAAGCCTGCAACATATTAAGCTGTGTCCCCTCTTCTATGGTTTTAATTGGTTGCTGTAAATATTTGGAAAGCTTCGGCTCCTGAGTTCCCCAGATCTCTAACTGCTTGTTTTATAAAAAGCAATCTAAAATAGAAATACAGAATGGTAATAATTGAGGGAGCCCACTCCTACCGCTAGTATTCTGGCTTAATTAAGTTACTCTGCGGAAAGATTTATCATGGCTTGTTTTTCTAGAAAAAATGCTCTGAATAATGAAGGAAAAATGTATTAGAAGGGATGAAATTTCTAAATTATAATTTATGTCATTTTCATTGCGCTTTGTAACTCTTTGAAAAAAGTTCCATTGTTCGGTGTTATCAGGAATTTCAGTGAGAACTCCCTAGAGAAAGGTGCAGTTGGCTCACTAAAAGGCTTTTCATTTAAAACATTACTGTAGATGGGCCCGTACATGAGATAAGAAGGAGAGGGCGGTAAAGAGGAAACAATAAAATATGCCAAAACGTTCTGAAATTATGGTGCTGAGTTGATATTATTTTTTTCATTTCCCTTTTTTTTTTCCTCCTGCATTGTCATATGAAGAACATGACTTCATATTTTCATCAAATGGACAATACAAATTCAAAGCTCTGGGAGGAAGGGGAAGTCTTTCTTCCAAACTTTTCAAAACCTGCGATCAGTCAGTGAAAGCAAATATGTTTATAATAGAGTAATTAGTTGAAATTTTATTTACTGCAGAGACATGCATTTTGGTAATTCTTTCCTGCAGAGCAACAAGAGCTTTCAGATTGGCAGAGGATGTTCATCGTTTCAGGGAAAAGCATGATATACAATTGATGATCCCTCTCCCAACTCTGTGTTATGTTTTCAATCAGTCCCTCCTTTCTATCACTTTTTTTAAAATGACCATTTAACCATAAGCAGTTCATCACTACTGCCCCAAACAAAACAGAATAAGAACATTTCTGCATTTTCTGCTCCTTTTTCAGCTCTCTGTCTGACGCTGTAACCATACGGCTCAAGCCCAGTCCTTACAGGTAACTCCTGTTTTAAGAGCTGATTTCTAATTTTAACCCATCCTGTTTCTTCAAGATCCTAAATGTTTTATACATTTACTCTGCACAAAGGAGAGGGCATCTTATGCCACCCATCTTCAGTTTGATTTCGCTCAAGTCTCAGCGTACCTTTGTGTTACAGAGCTGAAGGAATAAAAAGTGCTTGTGTTATAAATTCCCTATTTATTGTATTCTTCATTGTATTCATATTTTGCACTGAATTTTTCAATTCTTGCTTTCTGTTCAAGACACTCCCACTCTTCCCTCTTGCTGCCTGGAAGAGTGAAGCTTATGTGAATTGATACTGAGGTCAATATCACTTATGCTGTTAACTCAAAGAAAAAATCCTGTGGATTTTTCATATAAATGACAGGCTCTGCGTAGTTTTGCAGAATAAAAAGATGCAAGAAAACTACTAGTTTTTGCATTTCTGTGGTGAGAGAAGCATTTCAGGATTCCTCACCATATTTGCTCCCAGACTTCTAAAAGTAAGAACAATACAGTTTTATACGCCTCGTAGTACTGGTTATTATTAAAGTTACATGTTATTACTTGCTGCAGATGTCAGCTCTTTGAATTGATATTGCCCATGCCAGTGGTCTGCTTCAATAATAATAATAATAATAATAATAATAATAATAATCATGATCATCATCATCATCATCATCATCTGCTTTCCAGTCTTGAAATGGTGAGGTTTGTTTGGAAAACTATCACTTGTAATATAAAGAATTAAATTTAAAATGTGTATTGGTCCTGAAAAAAAATTTTTTTTTTCCCCCACATTACAAATCTTTTGAAAAGTAGCCATGATCTGGAAGTTTGATCTAGGTGTTATTGCCAAGATCTGAGAAGAGTCTTTTCTTGCTGAACTACCTCTGCTTCAGCTCTTGCCATAGCCCACCTCCACTCCGCACGTGTTCCCTGACAGCAGCCAGCCAGGGCAGATTGCACCCAGTATAGTGACTGTCAGTCCCCAGGTTTTAGGGAGTAAGACAGCAGCCAGAAGAAGTGGAAAACCTCATTAAGGCCAAGATTGTTTCCCCTTGTCCATGGACTCCATCTTTCAGAATAAGAAAAGGAGTTTAACAGTGACTTGATGTCTCACTGCTCGCATGGATTGAATGGTGCTTAGGGTGTCACCAGATCAGACAGCAGGAGTTAACATTTGCTCATCTCAAGATCCTCTGGTAAAAAAGATAATTTCATTCCTTGGCTTTGCATTAAGGTGAGCGATCAATGTACAGGTTATGCTATTTCTGATAAAGCAAGTCTTCCCTCCCCAGAAGTTGCTGTTCTTGGGGCTTTACTTTTTCATATTGGTAGCACTGCTTCCTTCTTAAACTGAAGAAGATAAATGTAAATGGGAAGGTTGAAGATCGTTGGAGCATGAAAATTGAAAAAGCATGCTTTTCTTTCTGAAATTGCCACTTTTGATCCATTTCTCAGGGTTTATTTTTCCCAGCCTCATTAACTCTCATTTCAAGAACAGCCCTTCCAAACTTCCAAACCACCACATTGCTGTATTTTGAAACAGCCTTCTGGATCAGTGACAGCTTCCTTGGTGCTGCTCCCAAGAAAAGTCTAGGTACTTCTTTTGCAATTCCTCTGAGTTAAAATCAGTGAGAGAGAGAGAAAATGTCAAAAGGGAGGAAGAAAACTGGCATTCAACCAGCACACAAGCCTCACTCTAATAATGGTCAAATAGTAAGGATAAGTCAGAAAAACAGGAAGAGAAACAAATTCACTTTCATTAGGAGAACTGCAGGATTTCACCTGTAATATTATCTTCTTTCCTTGTGTTTGTGTAACTAACAGGCTCCATGTGAGCAAACAGCCCAGCTGATACCTCTTGTTAGGTGTTTGCAACAAGGCTCATTCCCCTAAGCACACATCTTACATGCTAATTGATTCCACCTTCCCAGAAGGGCCGGATTTCACGACGCGAGCCCTCGGCGCGTGCCCACGGCATGCTGTGGGGACCCACAAATAGCAGGGAGGAATTTTTAGAGTGCATCTAATGGCCTGTGCTTGCCATTAAGCTGATAAGTGTAAAAATCACTCTCCGGACAACTTGTGACACTTGATGGTTTTCACACGGTACTTCTGTAACTTAATCATGCCCACATCACCTCCCTGCAGACACAACCTGTGTGTCTGAGCTCTGCTCGATGGACCTCAGTGGCTCTGTGTTAGCTGATTTAGAAGGGGTTTGTGGTGCTAGAGGATTACGCTCTGCCCATATTTGTGTGCCTGCAGACCAGGAAATATTTTGTAAAATGTTAAATAATGAGATGAATTGTGTGAATTGAGTGAATGTGATTTAGGACTACAGGAATGAGCGAATCTGCTGTTTAGGATCGAGATGCATCTCAAATGCCTTGATTTCATGGTGCTTTACTTATATTTTTTACCAGGATTAAGAGAGAGATCCCTCACGTCCTTTTCCTGATTGAACTTAAGTGCCAGTACCCCAGCTCGCCTTTACTGGAATCTGCTTTATGACTTAATTGCAGTAGTGCTAAGACAAACTATCTCTGTCTCCATCTGGCAGCAAACACCATACTGAATACGGAGCGTGGGGCTGGGTGTTCAGTGGCCAGGACAGCTCTCTGTGGTGAGACTGCTGGGCATCCAAGCAACATAAGTTGCATGGGTCCAAAGCAAAAGCTGCTTTAGGGGTTGGCAGTACTGACTTTGGGATCTGACTAGCTGCCTCTTTAGAACGTGGAAGAGAAGACGGAGCACAATGTCTGGACAGGGGTAACAGGATGGCAGGAAAACAAAGAAAATGTATTGCCATTTACTTAAAGTTTAATTCTTTAGCTTTATTCTAGCCCCTCTGCAGCTTTTCACTCGAGGCATGGCACCACCTACAACGCAGGTGGAGCAGTACTGGCCGCAGTTGCAGTGACTTTTCTCTGGAGGATGCCCCAGCAGCTCGAGTTCAGGCAAAGGGACTTGCCAGTGTGGGGCCATGTCCTGAGGAGAAGGGGGAGACCTGCGGTGCCTGGGGAGTCAGCAGGATGAGGAGCAAGTAGGGATGAGCAAGGAGCAAGCCCCCCGCCATGCTGGGCGGGCTGGGTGCTACTGGACTCCTTCTTTCTTTCCTCTCCCTCTGCACAGGCAGGTGTCTCCTGAGAAAGACTTTTGGTTTTTTCCTTCTCTTGTCACACCTTTCTGCAGTAATATCTAAGGGTTTAATGGAAGAAAAAACTAATTATACTGTCTTTGTTCTGAAAGAAACACCCTGTCTTCTGTCCTTTTTTGGATTACTTAAATGCCACATTGTGTGCCATGATTTTTTTTTTTTTTTTTGCATTACTTGTTCTCCCTGGACTATCAGTTGGTCATACCATAACCTATATGATTTTTTGTTGTTTTTAAGTGATGGCTGTATTCTAAATTATAAGTTGTTCCTTTACATTTTGCTTGCCAGTACTTGTCTCTTGAGCGCCAACTCCAGATTTCTCACAGAATCCATCTAATACCCAATACTGCTTCCTTGCTTATTAACTCAGAAAATGTGGCCAAGTCTCAGCTGTAAGTGATACTGCTGTTGGCAATGCACTGCTCAAGGTGGTGAACTCGGTAGGGGGATTCTCTTTCTGCTATTTGTTTGTACAGTACCTAGCTGAAGGAGGATTTAATCCCTACTTGGACCCTTTATGCACTATCACGTACTAGAAGCAGTGGTTCAATTTCTTACTCAGCCTGAACTTGTTCTTATCTGTGCAAGTTGTCAGACATTGTTCAGTGTTATTAACTACACCCATGAAGTGTGTATTTAATTAGCATGTGGACTTTCTGACAAGACTGCGGCAGTGCCAAGGTCAGCTACTTTTCCATCCCGCAGCGTATATCTCGCTGGGCACAGAGCAGGGGCTGGGTGCTCACCACTGACAGCTGTAGGCACATCACCTGTGGCTATCAGTGTCCCCTGCACCCTGTACAGCTGTGTGCCCACCAGGTGTTTGCTTCTGAAACCTTGAGCTTTAGAAACAAATCAAAACTGCGTTTGTGTGAACAGCGCTACTGGTCCATCAAAAGCCTTCAACGTGTCTCTACTATGTGAGGATTTTTCTTTCCTCAGCAATTAATGATCAACTGGTTTTCATGACGCTTTTCCTTCATAAAGCAGTGCTTTTATATTTGTGAACTGGTAGACTAGGGATCTGCTCTGCTTACAGAAGAGCTTATTTTCTTTGCAGCTAGTAATGACTGTTTATTTTGTCATAACAATGGAGATAAGATTCTGTGATCCCCTTCAGCTGTACCATGATCCACATCTTCTTGGAAAGGAAACAGTTCTTTTCTACAAATCTCCAAAAATTGTAAGCAGCTTGAGGGTCAAACTTGTGTTGTAACATATGAAAACCAGAGTGTTATGCTGGTGCAAATAAAAATAACTCCAAAGCAGTGATAGAGCACTGGTTCAATTATAAAATTCTGTGAAAGATGATGTTTAACTTCTCAGTGAGGTCACTTTGAAGTGGATGTGACCTCATCTTTTACATCACCTCCACTGTAAGATTGAGTTTCTAAATGAGGCTACTTATGACCCATCTAAATACAGTGTGTGATTATGTTTTTACCTCCAAATTTCACGTTTGACCATCTTTCTCTATGCTCGACAGATTTTGAAGGGTTTTAAAAGTCTGAAATAAGTATGTCTAAAGATTCCATTTATTCTGCTGCTTTTGTTGCACAAGCAAATATAGTTTTTATTATTCAACACAGCACTGAAAAATATTGTACAACAAAACCAAGGAAAATCCATCTAAAAATATAACCACAAAAACTAAAATGAAAATCAGAAATTAAAGCCAAACTAATTTCAGTTTAGCAAAAATTTAACTGGTTTTGGTTTGTTTTGTTGGGTTTTTTTTAATATCACATCCTAAAGCTCTCTTCTGTTTAAAAGAGGAAGGTGTTATGGAAGTTAATGTCTGTGCCTTTGGCCATTAAATTATTACTAAAATATTACTCAAATTACTAAGATGTCACTAGTGGAAACTGTAAATTTAATTCTCTGGAAGTATTTGACTGGATCAAAAGAAAGAGCAGTAAATAGGAACAGCAACATGAGCATGTGCTGAATTAACTTTTTTTTGTAATTATCTAAGTTATGGCTGTATGCTGCTGACAATGCTAAATTTCCCTTTTGAGACCTTTGGAATTGATACATTCCTGAGGATTTAAAGCCTCTTAGTATTCACACAGCACCAAATGGTTTATTTAAATTTAAATCAGTCCTTTGCTAGACTTAGTTCAAGCAATTTTTCAATTTTTCACTATGTGGATAAACAGGCACTTGAATAAGTCGTCCAGAAAGGCCATGTAATTTCTGTCCTCAAAGGCATTAAAAACTGGACTAGACAAGGCCCTGAGAACCTGATCTAATTTTTGTGTTAGGAGCTGTTTTGAGTGGGGTACTAGATGATCTCCTGATACCCTTTCTAACTTAAATTATTCAATGGTTTTGTGCTTCTATGGGTGAGTTTTAACACTTATGACAAGATATTGAAAGTAATTAAACAACTGTGCTGTCAAACAAGGTAAATTTGTGTTCTGAGGACGGAAGGGACTTCTTCCTAACTTTTGTGATCATTGCAGCTAATTATTCTTTTCTTGTCTTCCTTCTGCCTTTGGAATGACTTCCAGGGGTGGGATATGTTTTGTAGTTGTCCACAGCATGATGAAGACTCAAGGGATCTGGAAATACACTCAGCTGTACACAAAAGGAAAATAATCTAAATATAGACCCTTCCATAGTTAAGCTCTTCCTTCTGGACTTAAATTAATTTTGTTTTAAAAAGAGAAGGATCCTGTACACTTCCCATCATCAGATCCAAGCATAAATGCAGTTTACATAAAATGCAAAAGAGCAGCAATCCCAGAGGAGTTGGAGCATTTTCTTGAGAAAACATTGCCAGTTTCTAATCCAAATTGAGTATCACACAGATTAAACTGTATTGTTAAGAAGCCAACACCACTTAAGAGCAACCTTCCTGATTGCCAATGTAAGCACCTGAGTAGAAAAAAATAGGCATTTCTGAATGTGGATTTGACATCAAATTATATATCGCAAGCTGCAAAATGCTGGCAGGCAAACACCTCTTCATAGAGCCTCATGAGGTAGCAGCCAGCATGTGGAGATGAGGGAGGAAGATGATGGGCTGCAGTTACAGGCACCAGGGGAAACAAAATCTCTCCTTATTTTTTAACTCTCCTCTTTTCTGGGAGGGAGTTGGAGTTTTTTGTTGGTGTTTGTTTGTTTGTTTGGGTTTTTTTGTTATTCATCATATAGCACTATCTGAAACTCAATATTTTTAGTCCCTGTGCTGAGGTGCGGAGTCTGGCACAGCCTCAGCTACTGCAGTGGGCTCAGTGGCCCTCATGGGATACTCCACCACCACTGGGCTCTGGCACCAAGTGGTCACAAAACAAAAAATATGGTGTTCTTTTGATCTCTACACTAAGTATTGAACCGGTTAGTTATGTCTGTAAATTGTTCCCCAAAGACAAATGGTATAAAACCTTCATTGAGAATGTAACTGGCCAGACTTCAAGCACATGAATATAAAGCAAGGCATGAGATAAGGTATATTTAAAGGTAATTTCCCTGTTCAATGGGAAATATTGTCCCTATAGGAAATGCTTAGGGAGTATGAGGAAGTTACACAAGAAAAGAGAAAAAAAATCCGTGAGTAAAGTTCATTCCCTGTTGTGCTCTGGCACTTGAGTTTTGGGACCGACCGCTGTCAGGGGTTGAGGACAGTACAAAGCCATGCGAGAAAAGCCTGTTCCCTTTAGACTTTCCAAGATAAAAGTCTGTATCTCTGCTGGGTAAACACAGCATTTAGATCATAGCTTTCTGCACAATTACTCGGTAAAAAAGGAGTCACTCTACTCAGATGCAAGTGAAGAGCTTAAATTCCCAACCTTGGAAACTGATGCTCACTATCCACTACAGCTTATCACAGTGAATGCTGACTTTTTTCATGTGCCAGAAATAAACTGACTTATATCCTATGGACTCTTCATTTTACCAGAGCCGTGATGAATGAATCTAACTGAGCAAAGCTTCCTACTACTTCTGTCTTCTCCCACTCAGTGCCATGCTAGGACTTAAATGCTTAAGTCTGAGGTACGGTTAAGACACACAGAGGCTTTGTGAATGGGAAGAACTCTTTCTAGCTCTGCTGCCAGCCCATTTCATTTTAGGAGGAGCTAAGTAAGAAAAGTCTTATCATCAGTTGTGTTTTTGCAGTCCCAGATACTTTGCAAATAAAGGCATTTTTTCCAAGTATAACTTGAAATAAATCAGTCTCTTCTACTCACTAGGTTGGAGAGGGATCTGATTCTGTATTATAAGGCTGAAAAAATTATGCATTTAGCATACACGTGTATTTTCTATAAAGAAGGGGGGTGATTCAGGGATGCATCCCAAAGAACCATAAATCCCTGATCCTTTACTGGCCATGTGCAGAACAAGGAGACAATAAAGAACTTTATTATTGGCCAGGAACCATTTGAATAGGGGGTTGCTAAAAATGGTTTCTTAGGAGCACATTCTGATGGCTTCAGACAAGCTTTTGTCCACATGCTTTTTTCTAGTCTTTACCTTAGCAAGTGCTGAGTTGGTGAGTGGTAAAAGTTTTCTTCATTTTCTGGAAGTTTCCATTGCACTGTCAGTCAAACCACCAATAATTTCTTCAGTCCACTGGAAAAAAAGGAACAACAAATGTGGTTTAAGTTCATATATGTAGTTTGCAAATGAAGTTTTGTTTTAAAACTGATGTGTCTAATTTTTAACTTCTTTCCTGTTCTGTTTCATATGTGAGAGAGGATAAAAAAAGTAAAGTTTTCCCTTTTCTATTCATTGGGACTCATGAGTCTTTTGTTGGGCTGGATATTGTCTTCACCTTGTGATCCTCACACACGTTCCCTTCCCTACAGTTCCTTCTTTCCCCTCTGCCCTGATAAAATTGGCTTTTATCCTCTTCTAAGCTGACACCTTTTAAGTATTCTTTGGAGTGCTTTTTGTACTGCCACCAACCTTTCCTGTGCCAAGTGTATCATCCAGATCTCATTCCAGCTGTGTTGAAGGGATCTTTGTGATTTCTCTCATCAGCCTCTGCATTTGCTCAACAGTTATTTTTTTAAAAATCTCATCTCGTATCAAAGTAAGAAATGTTAAAATTATTAATTAGCTCATAACACTTCTGCTGCCATTCAGGTGTAGATCTGAAGGTCCTTTTCCACAGGGCTGGGTGTGCACCACGGCTCCTGTTTTGCGGCCAGGGAGTGTGAGGCAGTGACTGTGTGTCCAAGCATGGATGGAGGTGAGATCCCTGGGCTGCAGTCCTGTGCCCTGACTGCTCATGGCGCCCCATCCTGCTCTAAGATAGCTTGCCCTGCTTCTGGGGAAACGAAAAGGAAAAAAAAAATTTGGACATACTGTTCTAGTGCCTGCTCTCTCTGATTTAAGATGAGTGAGGGCCAACCACGGGCAGGTTATCTCAATGACCGCAGCATGCTGGCTGCTCTGCAGGAGCTGCTGATGCTCATGCTGTGCCTCTGCAGTGAACAGGGTAATGTTTGGAGTTGACACCGAGAGAGAACACAGTCCTCTGGTGAGGGAGGTCAATACCCTGCCTTGGCAGATTCTTAAAGTTAAATTTGCTTTCTCTGTATCACACCTTGCTTGGGAATGTGCAGATTGCCCTAGTATGGTTCTGAAAATAGTCTGATGTCTAGAGAATTTTCTGGATTGGGAAAATCTACTGATGGAAATGATATGTTTAAAAAAGTACTGGACTTGTTCTTTGTGAAAAATACTAATGGCAGTTTAAGACTGGTGCCAAATGACTGAACATGAAGGGAATGCCCAGTCCAGCTGCCTGCCAGAGCTGCAATATCTGCAACGGTTCTTCCTTGTGAAAACACCTGGAATAGTTGATCTAGGACAGCTTCTCTTCCTCACAACAGCTGATTGTATGGTCTATAATTCCTTTCTAGATGTGTGAATGGCTTGCATGCCTGACTAGCTCAAGTTCAATGGATGTTAAAGCTCATTGAGAGGGTGAGGGAGAAGGTTTGTGCAATTTTATCTTTCTCATTCTCTTTCTGCTCTTTTTTCATTTATCTCTGTTTTGTGAGGCAGCACCTCTCAGCACCTCCCAGGGAGCTGAGAGATCAGGGTCTGCTCCCAAGCTGTCTCCTCTGTAATCCTGGTAGCCCACTGGATTTAGCTGGATAATGGGAGTTACGTTAACTCACCTTCATCTGGGAAACCAAAGCAGTTAATTTTTGTGACAATCTCAGCAAAGATGATATAGAAATATTTGAAGTAAATCAGATTTGCACAACGCACAGAGTTAATGCACACGGTATCATCACCGTGGTTTTCCAAGGTTATCCCATTAACGTGGAATAAATATTTACATCTAAGCAAATAAAGTGTATAATGTTGCTAACAATAAATAAATAAAAGGCAGCAGGGTTCTGGGCTCTTTAACTTCTATTACAAAGGCTCATTTGAAGTGTATCTCCAAATCAAGATCAATGCACCTAACAAAATCACATCCCGGATCTAAAAGCTGATTATCTTTCTGGTTTCAGTGAAGAAAAACTCCTCCTGCTAAACCTGCACAGCAGCTGCCTCCACAGAACCAGAGCTGATTTGAGTGTGTATTGGCTCATACAAAGAGATGTGCTGCAAGCTCCCAGTTAGCCTTCAAGTCACCTCTTTCCATTGCTGAGACATCTTCGGAAAGATTTTTTAGGAATAATGCCACTTTCCTGCTTGTCATTTGTGTCAGTTCTGTTACAGACTTACAGTCTTACAGGCTCCATGTAGTCATACACTCTGACAGCAAATACTACTTTCAAATCTTTCAAAGATTCTTAGTCACTAAACCCAAAAGATCCTGAAGACTTTCAAGTTTTGTCCTGCTTTACACAATGCAATAAAGCATTAGCAGTTTGGAGATGTAAGAAATTTACTGTCATGTCACTACTGTGCCATATAAATTAGACACTTAACGAGTGGTTGGTTCTTCCTGTTGTCACAAATACATTTCTCTGGTTGTATCTATACAATTAGCCCTTTTTAACAGGCATCTCTAACTGAATAATAATAAGATTATGAAAGGAAATCCTTTACAAATTCAACACGGCATAATTACTTTCCAAGAATATAAAATATTAAGAGCTAATGGTTTTTTAGTGTAGCAGAAGCTCTTTTCAACTGCGTTGACTCTGGGTCTTTTCAAATCTGAAGGCCATGGCTCTACAGAACTCCATCACTGTCCTACAAACTTGTCTGGCATTTCTACCAACCTGCTCCAAGGGTGCCTTTTTCCAAAGCCAGTTGGTTCACTCCTTCCTGATTTAGCATTGCTCTGAGTTCAAAGTCAGCAGTGACTCCTGGGGTCGATGTAGGCTGTTTTGTGCTTGCATGCATGCTTGTATGTGTATGTCGCATAACATCCGTGAATTATCAGTTAAATATGTATTGACATACAGCATAGGCAATAAAAACTAAGGCAGGAGCTTAAAGCTCATCCCTGAATTTCTCTTACCCCTCCTATGTTCTGGTCCCTGCAGGCAGTTTACTGCAGGAAGCTATACACTAATCAGCCTGTAAAATGCTGCTCTGGGGCAGACAGGCTTGGGCAGATAATAGACTTGCCTCACTTGACAAAAAGATAAAAGAGTGCATTTTGTTCCTCATTATTTCACTGGTTTGGGGAGGTGAGTTCTTTCCCTCTCTTGTTTAAACCACATAAACCATGCCAAGTGTCAAGACAGGAGTGGGAGCCTGTCGATGTAGCCCTATAATAACAAAATTTCCATGCATGAGGCAAAAGGGGTGTTTTCAGGCCACTTCCTGACTCGCTCATCCATAGATCAAAAACCCAAGTAAGACACAGATAAGAAGATGCCCAGGAAATGTAACATGCTCCATACTGCTAATTCAGACAGTCTTATTGTTTTTGTTGTGGTCAGGGGCTGCCTAATGCGGCACTTCTGCCTTGCCACCTCTTTGTAACATCAGTATTATAAAGGTTAGCAGACAACAGTCTGCTGTCCTGTTGGGGCCAAGCATTTTGTCTTCCTTCCCTTGGTCTTCTTTCTTAATGAGAGTGTAACTCTGTGGATGCAGCATCCTCTCCAGATTATTCTGCCCAAACTAATAGCAGAAGAAAAATCTGCTGATCAGCCCAATGAAATATTACTCCAGTTTAACTTTTCTACTCAACTGCTTCCTTGCAGGCATAATCCCACCACAGAAGCACCTTAATTTTTGTGAATGCCTCAGCTGTACTCTCTAATTTGTTTCTGTCCAAACACAGAACATGTGAACTCAAATAGCAATTAGGAATATCAGTCTCTGAGTATTTCCTTTCTTCATTAATACTTTTCAGTATTAAAGTCAAATTAATGCCAAACTGTTTCAAAGTCTTGCTGCTTGGGGCTGGGGTATGGCAGACTGGTTCAGCACAGATGTTTACAGATACCCAGGGAGGATAGGGCAGGAAGGTTTTACTGGCATCAGCATCTGATCGGATCAGACTGATGATCCTGATATCTTAATTCTCATGAAAAGCACCATGGGCTTTTCAGCAAGAATGTGAGGCCAAGACCTTGGCCCTGCAGCTCCGCCGAGCGTGTGTACAAACTTCTCACAAGCGAGAGAGTTAAGATTGTCTGTCAACAGTTCTGTCCCATAATGTGCTGAGAAGTCTGGCCCTGCTCCAGGGCTAATTTTAAGCATATGAGTAGCTTCTTTCGAGTCAGTGAGAGCAGCAGAGTGAGCTGCTGGCTCCATGAGAAGGATGCTTAGGCACTGGTGCAGCCGGGACCCCGAGGAGGCAGAGACAGTACCACCCCAAAGTACGAGCTCACAGGTTTGCAACCCAGGTTCAGCCCCCCCCCTCCCCTACATCCAAGCTCCCAAGGCGTGTTAGGTAGTGCCGGGGCTGCTGCACTGCTCACACTGTATAGGATTTCCTGTACTGCCTGGCCAGTTCCCATGCACCATATGACAAGGATACGGGATGTGTCTTTTCCTGTATTTTTGCAGTACCACTGTTCCAGATGCTTGGGAGTGCAGCCTGGCAGCTGCCAGGAAAAATGGTTATTGCACACCTACAGATAAATCACACTGTATGTCCCAGCCTTACTGTGCCCATGCTGGGTGTGCACAGGGCTGTACAGATGCAATTGTGTCTGTCTGAGAGGAAAACACAGTCAGAACCGTGACCTGAGTCTATAAAAGCCTTAACTCCTAACCTTTACTAATGCAAACACCCAAAGCAATGTCAAAACGTTTTACAATATTACTGCTTCTTTTTTTTTTTTT
>VZTA01013367.1:205231-227359 GCA_013398855.1 Mohoua ochrocephala
TTTTTTTTTGCTTGGCATGAGTGACAAGCATCTGTAATTTTATGTAGATATCATGCAGATCACATTTTTAGCAGCCAAAGAGTTTAACAGTTTTCAGCTGCTGGTGTTGCACTTATCTACTGAAATGTTCCTGGACATGTGCAATTATTAGAACCCTAATTTAGTTTCAGTTTTCAGAATGTCCTAGTGAAGATTATATCTTCAAAGTTGATACAGTATGCCCATCTTTTACCTAAACTGCTCATTATCTCAGCAAAGGCCATATCTGTTACAGAGCAGCACTCACATGAAAAACTCTTATTATCTAAGCACATTTAACTAGGTAAATTCCGTATCTGCCTCCAATGCCAGCTAGATAAAGAAGGCTACTCCATATACAGGACACGGCCTACAGAAAAAGCAATGTACCCATATGAGTTTCTGCTTTATTAAAAATGTCTCATTCTTACCCAACTTTTTCAGATTCCCATCTATCCTAGTGATTTTTTTAGATACATTGATGCCTCCCCAGCTTTCTATCTTCTGTGCTTTTTTTCTCTTCTTCCTAATTTCCAGGAGATGTAATTTCTTTCCCTTCCTAGCTGAACAGCAATAGTAACACCATAAACCAGTCAAATGTACCAGTACTGGCAAATGACTGAATGATTTGTGCCCCTTATTACGTTGAACCAGGCAGCTATTATGCTTATCAACTCAATTAATTAAAATGATTCCTTTTTGCCCATGTTCCTTTCCTGTGATCTAACCCAATAAATGCGTTGGCTACACTGAAAATACCCCTTGAGAAGCACCTTCCTTTCCTCTTCCAAACACCAGTGCAGGGCTGAGCAGCTTTCAAAACTCAAGGATCCTCCAGGCACTCACATAGGTTTGCTGGTTGCTATTGTTTTGGCATTTTAACTCTTGTGAGCTGCACCATAATCTTGCCCAAAGAAGTTTGCTTAAATCCCCCTTGCTGCTTCAGAGGCTGTGAATTAAAAAATCAAACCAATTCGTGCAGATTATTGTCAGAAAATGTTGACAGTTTCGAATCAGAATCAAAGGCTTTCTTCAGAGGTGTTTTCTTTGACTTACAAGTAGAAATTCAGGAACTTGTGCTATCGACGAGGAAGCCCAGGAACAATGGCTCTTTCCTGTCAGTATCAGCAAAGTGATGACTAAACAGGCACTCAATAGGCAGACAGTAAGCAAGGCTATCTCCAGTGGGCACACACTGGAGTTGGGATGGCTGCTGAGAAAGATGGTGAAATTAGACCCTCTTCATTACCATTTCTTGCCATATTCCAAGAAGGGAAAAGTGACTCTTAAGCCAACAGACAGTAACTGCCAATAAAGTGTATCAAGGTTATTTGGTAATAAAATGGACCTCCATATGGTCCAAGGCTCTCATGCAGCTGTATCACACCTGCATTTCAAATTATGCTCAGGAAAAACAACTGTTGCCTTCTGCACGGGTCGTGTGGACTGCTGGAGAAAACACTTTTCTGGCTCACCCAGAGCCTTCCCTTGGCCGTCAGTTCACCTCCTCATGTCGTCCTCTCAGCCCTACCCTCATCCCAGGCTTCAGGGACCCAGTGATGGTCACCCTGCCAGAGACAACCTACACCATGAGTGTGAAAGCACCAGTTGCTTTCACCAGTAAAAAGAGTAAAAGTTTCTCTAAGACTACAAGCAGAGAATATAACCCTGTTAAATGCCTAATGGGCCCCAGCTGACTCTTGAAGGCCTCTCCAGGCAGGAGCAGATATGGGCTGTTACCGTGGGACAGACAGCAGCATCCTGTCTGTAGTGCATAAAGCAAGTCTGAAAGCCACAGGAGCTTCTCAGTGAGGATCCAGCTGGCACAAGAAGGAAAGGACCTATGGGCTGTGGTGTGATTGTTGTTTCTCAAGGGCAATGTGAGGTGCATTTGGGCAAACCTGTGTTTGTGCGCTGCTGGCGAGAATATTAGTAGAATATGCATTAGAGTAAGAGCCTAATTGGAATAAATACAGTTACATCAGTCAAGATCAACTGAATAAAATACATTTTGGTACCACAACGGATGGGTAGTTAAAATAAGAAACCTCAAATTTATTTATTTCAGCCCTCTGAGTCTTGCCTTCTCATTATGACTTTTCTCAGTTCTTGATGATTAATGATTAAATCTTTCCTCACATTTTGAGGATCTCCTTCTGGCCCAGCCCATGCCTCTGCTTATAGTCCTGTTTGCATGTCTGGTTTGGGCATTGCGCTGATACTCCCAGCTTAACAGCAAGCAGCTTTTGTTTAGAGATAAAGTTGCATGAAATAATTTGAAAGACTTGTTGAACTTGGCCCATTATTTCCCAGAGAAAAGACTGATAAACAGATTTCTCATAAATTTTTAGCTTTGCAATTTCTGCACATAAGTTTTGGCTGCAGACCATTTGCAAATAGTTTGCAATTAATATTGGACATTTGAGATGATTTGCTTTAGGCTACATGAGAAATTTCTGCACTCTTAGTTAAATGAATATAACTCCTAGAATCAGGTTTCTTATAGAAATTCTTGTGTGCATAAAAGGCTTATTTACTTTCTGCAGATTCTTGGGTGTATAAAAGGATTCTGCAGATTCTTTGTAGTGTATGGTTGATCCTGCCAGGGGCTTTGTCTGCTCCAGGAAAAACACTTTTACCTGTGCTTAACTTTAAGGACAAGATTAGCTCCCCAGAAGTCAAGTCAAAGTTAATTTGAGCATGTGTAAGAGAAAAAGCAGTAAAGTTGTTTTAAGATTATATGATCAAGAAAAAATGGATGTCCCTTCTTGGTCCTTAAAATGATGCCACAGTACTGGTCTTGCTCCTGAGCTGGGCGCATGCTTGTGGCACCTCTACCCCTGCTCAGCCAACCCCGGCCCCACTTTTCCGCTCAGCAGCAAAACCCCAGTGGCTCTGGGGGGGCTGTGCCCCCTGATCCTTGATGTCTGTTCACCTTCTCCATCACTCCTAAAACACTGCACCCCACCTCCGCCCCCAGTCAGCATGGGACAAGCACCCTCCTGGTTGGGTCCAAGCAGAACAGTTCTGAGATGTTTGAGACACAACTTCATTCTTATACCAAGTTAAAGGAAAGGGCACACCGTGGTGATAAAAGCCCTCTGTTTGTAAAAACCTTTCCGGGGATTTTTCTTCTCTTGGTGCGGGATCATGCCACACAGCAGCTATTTCTTCACAGAATGAAATATAACTTTCTTTTCTGGAGCTGGTAGAAAAAATTACCAGAGCAACAACCTGTTCTGAAGGGGGCTGTGGTTTGTCTTCAGGACAATGGCATCATGAAAAGCCTGAGGTCCAAGGCACATAAAGAACAAGGCTTATCAATGCCGAGTATTTACAAAGCCTCAGTGAGAGCTTCTGCAGCTCCAGAATGAACAAGCTGTACCTTTCATAAATGCTTCTTGCTTTACAAAAGTCCTGTAGCATCACAAACACTGCCTTTGCTTCTGCTCTCTGCATTTTAGCATAGCTAGGACCAAGGATAACACTTGTCAACACTGTCACCTCATGATATGTTTCTCATTAATGTTTGAGAATTGTTGGGAGAATTTCATACAGGGGATCCCATAAACAGCTTCGTACTCTGCCTTCCACTTGTCAGTTCTTCTAACTGTGCTGCCCACTGGCTAAATTCTTCTCTCATACCTTGAAGGCCAGATCAGTTGGTATAAATGGAGATGGTTTCAGTGACTTTGAATAAAAACCACCAGTTTATACCAGCTCCAGCTTTATCCCATGACACTTCTCTTTCTTCAGTATAAGTGGAAACTTGTGCCTTTCTAAAACTGATTACCTCAGGAAGGCACCTGTCTTGATTTTTTTATGATAGACATAAAATCTTATTGGGAGCATGCTGTGCTCTGGAGCCCAGTACAGAAACACCCAGGCTAGGTGTGACCAACCTGGGAATGAGCATGCCTCGAATCCCGCTAGAAGCCCTCTGCAGTGGCAGTGCATGCAGACCTGCTCATCTGGAGGTAATATGGAGCATTTTGCATCCTACTTCCATCGTACAGCCTCAGGATGCTGATTCATCCCTAACTGCCACTGTGGCTCCTAATTCCAGACCTCTAGGCTAAACACTTGCACAGTTTTCCAGCAAGTGAAATTTCTACCCCTGGGCAAAACCCATTGCTCCAGTGATTCATCCTCCAGCCATTCTGTGTGGAAATGACGGTCACTCATGGTGATGCCACACTCATGGTGTTCGTGGATCTGCTCTCCGTTACAGCAGCATCGATGGCCACAAATCCTGCTATGATTACCGGTGTAGTAAGAGACCATGTTGGCCCATTTTGTCTAAGTCTGGGACACCAGATGTCCTGTGTTGGTGTAGGTAGTCCTGGTGTACAGGAACTTTCCCAGCCCTTCAACAAAAGGCTTTGCACTCCTATCTTGTCTTCATGATTCACAGGGATGCAGGGTTTTCCTGGTCTCTGACTTTTGAGCCGCAGCCTTGGGACCTCATCATTCATCATGCTGCCACAGGGAGGTGGGGAATGGGGACTGCCCTGCTCCTGCCTGGTGCAGTGGGGTGGAACAGCTCAGCAGGAGCACGGCTTCGTGCGGGAGAGATCCCCGTTTCCTGTTTGTCCCCTTTTCAAAAGAAACCTAATCCAACAGCAAATAAAAAACCTCTTGCTAAAACCTTTAGACTTAGGACTGACTTAAAACTGTAGCAAAACTTAGTCTTCCCTTTCCTAATGTGTTCACCTGGATGATGAAAATGCTAGTGTTGCAGTAGAGAAAGACTGCCTGTGTCTTTTCTTTGTAAGCAGTCGGAGGGCTTCAGACCTCAAACTTTAAGAGTGTGAGCCCTGCTACAAAAGCTCTTTCTATTAATAAATATGTAAAATTAAGGGAGAGCTCGGCGTCCCATCATTCCACCTCAGCATGCAATAACAGTTGTGGGTAAGCCCCATGTGAGAAATAAGTCCTCACAGCTGCTATCCTGTTAACTTTAGCTATTTTGTTATTTTGGCTAAGTTGTCAAAACGTTCATTTCCTGATGTCTGGGAAACTGGCTGAGCAGCATATACAGCACTGGGCTCTGCTGCTTGCTCCTGAGATAGAGGGAGGCTGGGTACGAGACGCTGGCCTTCGGCAAACGGTAATGCAAAGAAAGGACTGCTCTTAGTTCCTCAGCAGCAATTTTATCTTATCTGCACACATTGCTCTTTCCAAATCAAGACCAGCCTTTTCATTATTATAAACACCAGAGAGTGGGAAAATATTCCCTGAGGCAAGAAGCAGCACTTGAAGTAAAGCAATGTAGTGGAAACTGCAGCACACAGCAAAATTACTCACTCCTTAAGACACATTCCTGCTCTCCCTGCAAAAGTTGCTTTGCTCCAAATGACACACAGCCTTGGGTCAGCTCCCCGAGTCCAGTGAGACCGTATTAAAGGACAACACGTTGAGTCACAGCTTTAAATCGTGCAAGGCTTGATCTCACAAGGTGCTGCAGCTGAGTCCAAGCTGCAGTCCCATAGTGCATGTCAACATAGTGCATGTCAGCCTCAAAACACTCTTCCTGTTTGTGAAAGCCATAGGAGACACATATATGCTTAAAACTGAGGACACATGCTGAAACTTCTTTAGGAATAGCAAGGGCAGGACCTTGCAAGACTGAACTAAAACAAACCATAAGCAACTGCACCTATGTGGGGTCAAAACACAACTGTTGTTAGAGGTGATGTCCAAAATAAATTACCTTCTTTAGCAAATAAAGTTGCATATTGAAAAATGGGATTTTGTCAATGAACCTTTTTAAATTTTATTACTTCTCCCACCTCTTCTCCTGAGCTGTGATGCTGTCGCTTTTATTAACTATGAACATCCTCATTGTTATTTCTCTTACTGTGGATGTGCTTGTTGCTCACTGCTATATGTCTTGCAGTGCTGGTGTATCGTTTCACCCCACATTTTCTCCAGCAAAGTGACCAAGCCTGCCTGTAATTGGAAGATGGTGTTTGTGAGAGCGTGGTCAAAGTGCACCGCACAGCACAGGATGACAGCCTCAAAGTCAGCCCTGCAGCTGTTGTGCTTCTTTGAAAAAGGCCTCAGTCAGCTCTTACAAATTTGCTGATGTTATTTCATTTCCATCAAACAGGCCAGAGCCCCAGAGCTGTCTCTTTCCCCATCTGCTCTTGCCTTCCCTGCACACCTCGCTGAGAGCTCGCTGGAAAGGTTTCCTCTCCGTTTGAAAGCCTGCTGGCATTCTGAACAAGGTCACTGCAGCGAGGTGCGTACAAGCGGCCAAAACTCGACACAGACTTGAAATGTGATTGTATCAGACCAGGACTTTGCTTTTTAGTGGGTATGAGCTTTTTTTTAATCAACAGCTTCCAAATGGGAGAAAGAAAAGCAAAATTTGTATGAAGTCAAGGTTGATGAAAGCTGTTTGCAGAGCAATCCTCCAGACTCTGTGCCCTCAGGAAGGAACAGGAGACTACAAAGAGGGAATCATGAATGTGACTCAGACTGCAAAAGCAAGTGACACTGCTGCTTGTGCCAGTTCTGAAGATGACTTTTTGGAAAAAAAAAAAGGAAGCTTTGCAGGGAACATGATCCACTTGACTCAGTTGAGGCAGCAGCATGCTGGTGCAATTTCATGATACACCAAATCAGACCCGACTGTTCACTGCCAACAAGGAGTTGATCTACACTTCCCAGCTTTTTTCATAAGTTCCCTATTCTCTAGTAATTGCTTGATTATGAGTTGCGTTGGTCTGTTGATCTGAGCTGATGGAAAGCTGTTTCTTGGAATTGGGTCTGTTTCTGCCAGATGAACTCAATTGACCAACTCACTGTAACTGTATGATTCTGTCGATAAAGAGAAGTGACAACTCGTGCCTGGAGGTGTAGCATGGGATCCCTTCCAGTGCTGCCTGGGTCATGCTGGAAAAGGTGAAATATTCAGCTTCATTTTCAGGTGCCATTTCTGAGGCACCAGCTGGCCAGCAGTATTCAGATTAGCCCTAAAACCAATACTTTGTTGAGGGTGGGAAAGATCTGTGTTTCCTCTAGGACTGTAGCACTAAAGCTGGCCCTAAGAAAGCCACAGGGATGTCTGGGGAAGAGGCTGGGACCATCTTTCTCAGAAGCAGTCTCAGCTCAGCCCACATATGTAGCACAACATCAGGGCCTGAACCTGCTGTGTTAATGGGTGATGTAGGTTAAATTTTCTGTCTCTGGTTGAGAAGAATACTACCAGTAAAGCACAAGTCCTGAACCAAAGTTTCCCACTAATATCGGAACATGTGTCACGGTGAATGATTCAAGCTCAAGATTTTGAAGGCTGACCATCCAGCAGATTTGGCTATTGCTAAAACTATGTGGTTAAAAATCTGTTTAGCTGCCAGAAGAGATAACTTCCTACTCCTGCAGTTTCATTTACTGTGGCTGGGAGCACAGTAGCACTCACCACATAAAAGGAAGATGAGGGATCAGGCCATGGCATCAAGAGCACACCTCTGAGTGAACACAGAGGTCTTGTGCCCATGTTGGCAGTGACTGATTGCTGAGTATTTTTTGTTAGCAAATGGTGAGCATGACTTGGTGAGAAAGTGGAAGGGGGAGCTCCACAGCCACTTCTGTGTTCAGGGATGCTCCATCATCACCTTCCTTTAGAGGTGTCTGGATGTAAGCACCACAGAACTGGCTAAGTATTGCATGACCAGCAAAGTCCATGTTGTGGAACACCTCAGAAGCAGGATACAGACCCAGGGAGATGGGATGGATTTAGGTGTCCAGGTCCCTATCTCTTCAGTCTTCTTCTTTCCTAGAGGATATTGCCCTTACTGAACTATTGCAACTTATACTCTTTTCACAAAATAGGCACTCATTCTGCGATTTTGCTGGATTGTAAACCCCATGGATTCACAGAGGCCAATGAGATGTCCTACAGCAAAAGCAACAGCTTCTGAGAAACGGGTGACAGAAATCACCACGAGATTTTCCAGCTCATAAATGAGACCTTCATTCAAAGAAAAACCACAAGTTCTCTTTTCATAACCATTTATATTTCTTTCAAAACAAGAAACTATGCATAAAATTTGGGGTCTTGGATTTATTTCCCCTAAGTAAAGTTACCGATTCTTGTAAAAAGGAATTAGATATTTGCACTCACACAGCTTCCTCTACTGTTTTGTTGTTTAAGGTTTTTTTCTCAGAGTGACTACTTGGGTAGTAAACAGAATAAAGAAAGCAATAACCTTCAAAATGTGTGAAAAAACACCAAAGATGGCATGATTTCTGCCCAGACTGAGCACTGGCAATTTATCAGGACCATTGAAATGAAATGCCTTATGCCTTACTAAGTAACTGCTCTCTGATGACTAGAAATGGAATAGACTGGCAACTCTTACCAGCTGAGGGAAAACTGTATGAGCCTTCTGGTATTTTTCTTTTTTTGCCTTTTTTTTTACTCGGATTTGATAAGTACAGAAATTTCACCATATATTATATTTTCAATTTCCCCTTACTTAATCTTTAGTCTTAAAAGCACAGTGTGCTTTAGATGACAATGGAAAAATGCATAGTAAGCTTCATTGGGCTGAGATATAGAACAGCCCCTGCTTTAAATGCATTATAGGAAGTGGGATGGGCACACAAAATAAGTGCTCTGCTTCCTGACAATTTGTTTTCCATCATTTCATTTTATCTAGGTCTGGGTGTGCTTGCTGCTTTCACTGGAAATCCGTATGTGACTCTGAGTTATAAGAAAAGATTCAAGGAGTAAAAATCAGATGGAAATATCCCCCATAATGAAGGGGGCTAGTAGAGCCTTTTGCTACAAGATTCCTTTTATGTGTGAAATATTTATTAGTCCTTGCCTGTTCATTATTTGAAGGGATATCTGAACTAGTGCATCCTTAGGGAATCATGAGGGGAGCAGAGAGAATGTTTACAATGAAAATGGTGCTTAATCTCCATGAATGACAGGAAAAGATTAAGCAAACGACAGATAAACCATCTTATCATTCAGAAGTATACACGCTGAATGCGTTGTAAAATAAATACACTGCTGGTCTTTAAATCCTTTGTGCATCAAAGGACCAGAAGCACAAAAGGGACTTATTCACCTCAAGCAGGATTTGTATGGACTCTCCATCCAAAGATTTAAAAGTACCTCCATTGATCAACCACTCCAATCTAGCACCTGAGCTGGTCTGGAGGTCCCTGTTGGACCTGGAAATTGTATCTGCTGGTTGTGCTGCCTCCATAGCCAGAGTGATGCTGGCTGCAGCAGCTCTCTCCTCCACTGTGATTCAGAAACTAGGCAGAGTGGCCTCTGTTCCTGTGCTGGCTTCACTGGGCTATAATATGACTACAGGGCCTTTATTTTAGGAAAGCCCACCACGGTAGCCCATTTGTTATACAACACAGTAGTCAATTTGCATGGCCAAGAAAGGGTGGCTTGGGTTTCATGCCCTTTCTGGTTGATGGTAACTCAAAACTGTAGTTGCTAACACTGGATTAAGACTGTCAGGCTCTAACAAAACCTAAGAAAAACCTAAATATTTACAGACTGTGACCTCTGGATTGACAATGGTCATTTTGAGAAGTATTTCATAGAAGGAAAAATTTCTGTGCCTATAAAACTTTTATCAATCAGGTGAGAGCTCTTGAGATAGTTTTCTCACTTACACGTTCAAAAGAATTTTCTCTTCATTCACTGTGTCATTTTCCCACTATAACATCCTCTCTCACCACTAGAGCATTTTTCTACCACTAAACATACCAAACCTAGACACTTCCAGCCTTCATAAAATTTCATTTTGCACAGCCTTTCCTGGAATCCGACATCAAATGGGAGTTCTTCCTTATCCAGCCCATTACAAGTCCTCCAGGGTATAAAGGCTGCCTTTTCAAAGTGCTATATGGCTATTACTGAAGCTGATCTAAAGATAAGGAGCAATTTCATTCACTTCTGGAAGAATGTACAAACCGATGTACAAACCCTTCAGTGTGATGGATAAAGTGTGGAGAGCCTGATTTGCTGTTGTGTCACCTCCCAAAGTAAATCTCTTCCAGGTTAAGGCTGTCCCCAAATATCACCTCCAAAATTTGACAAAAGTTTTTCCCTGTATCAGAAGTTCATTGTCTGTCACTGTGTGTTGATGTTCACTTGGAAGAAAACGATGTCTCTGTTCCTACTGCATAAGAAACCCCATCACATTCACAGTAGAGGATTAGATCTTTCTCTAATACAGTTTTCAAAGTAAGGACTTCAGGTATGTAACTAGTAAAATCCAACCATTAAGAATGAAATCTAACCTGTTTATACTGAGGAAATCTAGATTAACTCTACTGGTGGAAATAGCCTTACCATTTATTCAAACCAATTGTAGCTGAATTCCAAAGATGTGTTCCTGTCCCGAGTACATAACTTTTGCAGTTGTGGGTTTTTTATAAAACCAACAGATTTCTATAGGCTGTGCAAACACTTCCTGATGAATGAAAGTTGGTGTTCTTCATTATGTAGGATTATTTCTCACATGGAACACTGTCCGTTGTTTTTACTAAAATAGATCTGACATCAGCTCATGGGTAAAATTATTTTTTACTCGCTGGTGGAAGTTCTGGTCCTGCAATCAGAAGATCACATTTCAGATGAAGAACTACTTGGCATTTCTTATTTCATCACACTGAGCAGAAGTCATTATCAGCTTCAGAGAAATTAAGGGTTACTGAATTCAAGTTCCTGTCAAAAGGATTACAAAGCTGAATAATTCTATCAGAAATGTTGGGGATTTTTTTCTCTGTTTTTTGGCACTCTCAGGGTGAGTTAGTTTTAAGAGGCATTTTGGATACCTTACATTAACCAGTGAAGGATGTTCATGCAGAGTTTTCCAGTCTGCATCAGTGCATGGGAGGTCAGAACTGGACTTCATTTGGAAACACTGTGGTTTCTTTTTGGCAGGCACTGGCCATACATTTTTCTATGGTATGCGATAAATAAATCCAAGGCACTTTGGCATTTGGCACCTGCAGTACATTTGAACATAGTAACACATTAACACACTGGATTTTGTTGTAGCCCTCATTAACATGCCCTGGGCTTGCATGGCTTTCCAAAGTCACCATGCAGCCAGGGAGTGTTGTGCTACTCCTTGGCCTGCTTCGTCTTCTTGGAGAACACAGCGCTGGGGACCCATGTGGGAGGACACTGCTGTTTCCACTGCTCAGTCTCTGTCCCTCAATGATACAGCCTGATAACTGCAAGTGTGCAACATTTCATATGCTGTAGCACCATAACAGCAGCCATCTCGGGAGCTGGATCAATAAAGGTAAGAAGAAGTCCATGCTGAACTCTAATTGGACTGAGGTGACTTTTTTCTTCCATGCCTGAACATATGGAGACAGATATGTTTCTCCTCCTGGCTCTGCCTTTTTAGGCTTGTTATTTCCTCCATTAAGTTACCTCCTTGATGATGTCTCCTGCTCACCCTCCAGATGTGGCTATTCTCTTGTTTCCTCAGAAACATCATCTCACAAGGAGAGATTCTTAACCTGGGAAAATTACCAGAGGAAAAAAATGGGGGCGGGGGGCAGAAATGGGATTGGGAATATAGGAGAAAGTGCAAATGACTTTTTTCCCCTGTCACTCATAGCAGCGTCTCCCTTGGAGGAAAAAGACAGACATATTTGGAGAAACAGAGCTCAGCTTTTTCACACACGCTGCAACCTCTGTACGCCATTCTGCAAAGGCCAGGGTCCCCATCCCCACCAGGCATTCATCATCCTGCCCAAAGAGACAACCAGCCTGATGCTACGTGGTCTTTGGTTCCTTTTTTGCTACTCAGCTGTCCCTGCTGCACCCTGCAATGGAAACCCTGGTTTCTTTCCATTCACGAGGGTAGTTTGACCCCAATACATTCCCACCCACAGCCATCCTAAGGGCCGATGACAGTACTGAACCCTGGCCACGGGAAGGTACAGGATGTGGTTGTGCTAGCAGAGCCGGCGCGCAGGTGGCAAGCCCTCGCAGCAGAGGAGCCAAGGGTCAGGAAACATGTGGAGCTAAAGGGGCGGAAGAGAAAGTAGGGAGCCTGGGCTTAGTTTTCCTGATGACACGCACGTCCAAGAGGAAGGCTGGAGGCTACAGAAAGTGACTTTCGCTGGCTGCACCAGGCGAGTGTGGTAAAGCTGCCCACTTACGTGTGTTCTCCTGGCCAGCTGGGGCCATGCTTTGTAGGCCAAATGGATTAAGGAAGGGAAGCAGTATTCAAAGTCCTTTAACAACTTTTAATCAGGACCTGTCTTTCTCTTTTTTTTTTTCCCTACTAGCTAGAAACCATATACCTATATTTTACCACTTGCTTTCTTTAATAACTAGATAATGTTATTATATACCAGTAGGTGTGTTATTCTCCTAGCCTGTTTTGACATCCATACCTTGGATTTGTCTGAAATATTTTTGCACCAGTTCAATCAAAATATTTTCACAGGTTCACCCACAAAAAAAAAAATCTAGTGACTGAACAGATAACAAGAGCATAGCAAATTTACAGTTAAACTGTGTGAATACAGTAAATGACATTATAAATGAGGCAGAGAGAAAGGAATGAAGAGACAGAGGCTTATTCTACACAGTGACTGTTCATGCATCTGTGGACATTAGACAGATTTGTTCTTCACTGACCCCTGTTGCTACATTTTTTGGGGTTAAAAAATTGGGATTTTTAAGAATTTAGAAATGGTAATTTTATGCTTAGATTCTCACCCCTTATAAATCAAATATTCCTGTACTTATAAGTCTGAAATAAAATAAGACTTCTTGGCAGATATCACTGACCCTGATCTCAATGTCTTCCTTCCTTGAACTGCTCAGTTACCTTTTTCTTGGCACATGACAGTCTGCAGATGTCAAAGAATAAGGAGGTGTGTGCTGTGTGGTGCCAACACTTTAGTGTTGGCATAGTATTTCCTGCAATAAAGGTCTAATTTCAGGCTTATGGAGAATTCCTGCTGACTCACATCCTGTGGCATTTTATGGACAAAAGTCCAAAACCAGATAATCTGAGGTTCATGTCAATTCCATAAGGTTTTCACCCTTTTCACCCAAATGGTTGCTTTCACCATTCATTTCTAATGGTGATAGTTGTGGCTTCAGGAAAAAGTCCTTCCTACCAATTTAAGCCTGGAGATCTGGCATCCCTGTCTACATCTGCACCTGTGTAGTTTGCACCATGTCATTCTTGGACTCACAGTTCCCATCTCACCTCTTCTCCGTTGCCCGGCATTTCACTGCTGGTCTCAGCTGAAAATGCTGCCACTGAATTATGACCTCTGCAGAGAAAGCAATGCCCCAGAGCACAGCCTGGCAGCCTCCACCACACAGTCTCCCGTGGATCAGTTTTCCCAGCCTGTGGTGTTCTGTATCCAGGGCTCGCCTGGAAAATGTGATGCTGACTATGGAAAGGAGCAGAGCTGGGCTCTTTCCCTGACTGCTCCCTCAGCTGCAGGACGGTCCTCTAGGAAACCCTCCAGCCCCTCCCAAGGTTCTGTGTTTTCCTTATTGTTTCCTTGGCATTGTTAGCCTTAATCAGGTCCTTCTGAGTCTGGGCAGGATGAAAAATGTGTCCTCATTGCTTGATGTGAGTGTTACAAGGGAGGGTCACCTTGGTGACTCCCACAACTGAAAGGGCGGGAATGGTAATGTATTACAAGCACTGCATCAGCAATTCAGTGAAATGAAATAATTTCAAAATGCTTATCAGCTATGTTTACTGTGTAGTTTATAAATGTCATACTAGTAGAATTCCAGAAATATTCCTGACATCTCACAAAGTACAGATAGATATGTGTATAAATATAAATGTGTATACTATAGCCCCCATATATATGAGTATACAGTTTGTCTTTTTAGAATAATCTCAACACAGTGCTAAGGTTGCTATTATATATGATCCTAAAATTCTCCTGAATAATGTGCAGGCTCTGAGCCCTTCATCTGCTATTAACTGCCTGGCTCTAACTTCAGCCAGGCTCAAGTTTCTAGTAAATATTCCTCTTCTCTTCTAGTGGAATTTGTACTTCAGTAATGAAGCATCGTGTACCAGTGGGCTTCCTTTGCTGCCTGTAGTTTTCAAAGGTCAGACGACATGTCCTAATATTTCCTTTTGTCCTTAATGATTATTCTATGAATTTTGTGCATGGCTTGTTTGGGCGTCCCCCTCCAGAAAACAATGTGGAATGTATTTTTTAACCTTTGGTTGGTGACAACCTTTGGTGAGACAAACCCAGTGAAGAATACAGTCAGTGCCTGGTCACTTCCTTTCCTTTCCTGTTGATGCTTTTCTTCTGGTCCCACATTGCCGCACATCAGCTACTAAATGTTCAGAGCACTCATTTAGCTACAGCCACAGCAGAAAACAATGAGGTGGTGATACAATATTTGCTATGGTATTTCTTCTTGGATGAGAGATGTGAGAAAACAGTCAGGTGATTAAAAATAGTGTAATCAATCGGTCAATTTGTTCATAAAGGCAAAATACATGGAAAAAACAGAGCTTTGGGTTAGGGTTTCTGGCTTTGGGGTAAAGAATCTGATTGTGAGAATTGAGGTAGTCTGCTTCCCCAGACTGCTGAAACATGATTTGTACCTCTGTAAAGAGAGTACTTTGATCAGCAAAGAAGCTGTGATATTCTCCCTGTTCCTTTTCAAACCTGACTGATTTGTTTCTGGAAGGGAAACCTGAACAGAAGCTGAAGTTGCCCTTAGTGGAACAGTTCTTTTCTTTGGAACAAATGATGGCCGTTATCTCACCAAAATGGGTACGAAGTAAAACAGAACAAAATATTAACATGCAAATACACAATTAGTTGTGATGAACTTCTACACTTTGTAAGAAAAGGCTTTTGAGACATGGGTGTTAAAAATCAACTCCCGTATTATAATGTGAAAGGGTTTAATCGCATTTAAGATATCTGCTGTGCAAGTAAATTTTGACCACAAAAACAAGGCTTCCTCACTGCTGGGATAAAAGTAGTTCTTCTGAGGGACTGTGGGAGCCAGGTGTGCTAGTACCCAAAAAACTCTTTAGAACAATGGTAGAGTGATGGCGATCCTTCCTGTGTCCGTAGGAGCCCTTGCTGCGTCTTTTGTGGATCTCAAAGTTCTTTGTGTTCTTAAGTCCCCTACACTGTGTCCCATAATACAATTCAGTTACTATTCAGTTATCTTGGCTGTGAAAATACTTGGGAAGAAAAAGAGTTATCTGGAAGGAACCAGTCTGAGAGTCTCCCTAAATGTGGTTTAAATGTACTGGCAAGCCTTCACTGGGCCAGAGGAGCCACACGCTCTGTGCCATTGGCCCCGATTTTGGGAAGTTGTTTGATGTCATTTTGAACCATCGCTATAAAACGCTGCTTGTACTCTGGCAACTACTGACACATTTCAGAAATCCCCACCCATTTTTGCCCTCAGGTATCTCCCAGGTGTTCCCAGCTGGAAGTAGGGTGATGTGAATAATGGTTTGGAGGTTGGGTAGTTTGGGATTTTTTTTCAATTTTGTTGCCGAACACACAAGAAATGACAGGAAATCCAGTCACTTCAAGATACCTTCCAAGAAAAAGGTGTAAAAGAGGTATCAGCTCAAACTGATCTCATTAGTTCTTCTAGCTGAAAAGGAATGCTGAAATGCTGTTGTAGGCTGGATGAAATATTGCACTTGAGCCAATAAAGAAGTACTTAATTTTTGGGCTGTTTTATTAAAGAATGGGAAACCACAAATTGTGTTCCTATTAATTATGGATACATGGGACTTGAACAAACCTGAGAAGACTCTCTAATACCGACTTCTATTGTAAATCAGAATTAAATTTCATCCCTTACAAAGATCTGACAGACCTGATTTTAAATACCTCAATTGATGTCAGCCCCAGACTCTCCAGACAACCTTATTCAGTGCTTAACTGCCCTGAAAATCAGAAAATGTTCCCCATTATCCGAGATTAATCTCCTGTCTAGAAAATTAGACTGATTATTTCCTCTTTTACCTTTGGTGACTATAAGGATAATTGATCAGGGACCTCCAGCCTGTCCCCACTGGAAGGTTGTTATCGTGCCTGTCTGTCTGGTCATCTCTTCTTCAAGATTGAACAGTCTCAAATCTGTCAGCCTTTCCTTGTAGGCTGAGTTTTCACAATTTCTCACAGCTTTTTGCTCTCCTTTGAGTTACCTCCAGTTTCAACTTCTAATGCTGTCCTATGAAGTGCTGGCAGTTTTTTCCAGTTGTTGTGACCTGTAAATTTTAGGCTGGTTCCCTAGGGAAAGGGGACTTACCTAATCACATTTTATGTCTGTCTGTTTACTTTTTCTACCTACTTGACTCATAATTTTTTAACTCTTCTGCCAGTTTCAAGCAAACGCGACAGTGGTTAAATATCTCCAAGATATTAGGTCCATATTTCTTTCATTTAAGAAGTGGTAAGGTGTAGGAGAGACATCTCAGAGTGCTCACCAGTGAAAGGCTGCAACGTGATAAAATCCTTAGCAGACACTGAGGCACCTCCATGGCAGAAAAGTGTTACGAACAACCCAAAACCCTTCAGATTTTTCCTTGTGCAGTATGGGGCACACAAACACCCTGGGAGCTGGGGTGCATTGCTTCTACTCCGAACGCAATGATGCCTTCTAAGAATATGTTGGATTGGCTGGTTCCCTGTCCGATACATTCATAATTTCTCTTTATTTCATAACATATATCTTTGGCAGACTGTTTCCCAAAGTTAGACTTCCACTACCACAGAAATTCAGCTGTGGGAGGCCTGGCTTTGTGTCACTAGAAAGCCTCAGACCCATGCCGTAACAGGTGGCTATTTCAGGTTTCCTGATGGTGCTGTTCCACATCAAACAAACTCCTTTCGTATTTGCAGGCACAAGGTCCAGAATCCAGGTCTTTGCTCCAGAACCTTCTTTGTGAGTAGTGTGATACTCGCTCCCCTGTTTTCCTTCAGTGAATATTGAGGGAATTCGCATAAAAACACAGCCATTTGGACAAAGTGCCTAAGGATGCTGCTTTCCATTCCTGCAGCATGGAGGTGAGGGTATTCTTGTGAATGCAAATCTCCTCACAGGAGGGGATGCAGTGAAAGCATGCTGCACCAGGCAACTAATGGAAAAAAGGATTTTGTTCTTGTCCGGCAGTTTTGTCAACTTAGGCTTTGAGACTTTTTTTAGAGACTTTTAACTTTGAGCCCCAAAAAGGAAAAAGAAATGTCAAGGGGAAAAAAAAGAGAATGAAAGAAAAAAACAACAAGGAAAAAATATTGCATGCCACTTCTGTGTAAGAATCTGTAGCTTGTCCCTGTCACCATTAGCCAAACTGACCAGGGGCCCCAGACACCCTCTGCTTCCTGCTCAGAAAGTGATGCTTCAGAGCTGCTTCCTGCTGCAAGCAACAGAGAAGTTTCCATAGACTTCAGCCACAGAAACAACAAAGGCATTTGTCCCTTCCCCACAAAGCCCTTGCCTCACAAAGAGTTTGGTGGGAAAAAGCAACTTGATAGGGTAAAAAAAGGAACAACTCCTTGAATGAAGGGTGTGTAGGATGCTGTTGTCCTGGCACGAGTAATTATGCAGAGTTTTAGGACACGATGGGGACAAGCAAATAAACAATGAAATAAATTGAGTTTTTCAAAGGTGTGTCCCTATAATTCCACATGCCTCCAACCACAATTACATGCCTAGGAGTGGAGAGCCATATCCAAGGCACTTCAGACTAGTCTGGGGCTTGACAGCAATGAACCTGCTCCTCCAGTTTTGTTACCATCAGCATCCAGCCAAGCTAGAATAAAGATGCCTTGGGGATGTCCATGCACACTGAACTCACACCTCCTGTTTATAGATGGACAGAGCCAAGCACAAAGCACATATCCCTAGATTCCAGCAAAGGTGTCAACGTTTTTTGGCATGCTCTGAAAATAGAAACATTCAAACCTCTACCTTTAGGCAACTCTGTCTGAAAATTAGTGAGTTTATGCTGTCTCATTTCTACTTCCACATCTTCTTTCACCTGAGACAGTTATTATTTCATTTCTAGCTGGAAGGTTAGATTTTGTCCTTTGCAATGCCCCTTGCAAACCAACGTGTTTTGTGGGGTCTACACATGAAGTACATGTTGTGGTAAATGTATTTCTGATCTTGCATGTCATTTACGTGAATGCCATCTCATTTTCTTGGAGCGGCATCTCGAATGCGCTTCCATGTCTGCCTCATCAAAGTTTCCCAGTGTGGTGGGGATGCATGCCTGATGAAAGCCACGCTAGGACCAAGGCTGCAGGCTGCTGCAGTGGTGCAGTCTGCAATGCAGACTGAGCTGGAGGGAGCACCCACTCCTGCCTTAGATGCTGAGGTGCTTGCAGCCGCGGCTCCGGCGCAGAGGTGTGACCAGGAGGCGGTACAGCTGCTGGCTGCCGCATTCCAGATGTACTCTGCACGGGATGCTGACCACTCGCAAACTTGTTGAGCTGCAGGAGCAGGAAAGCACATAATCGGTGTTGCCAGGGCCAGCCCTTATCTCCCCCCAGGTTGTTGTCTGAATAATTAACCAAACAAAGGGCCGCTTGGCTGCTGCTGCTCTGTCCTCTAGTCGGACTCCTCGGCAGGGCTGCCCGGGAAGCCCTGACAGAGCCTGGGGAAGTCGTGACAGGTCGGGGAGGAGAGGGGAGGGGGTTTGTCCGGTTCCTCTGCTGCTTCTTTGTGTCTTGTTTTTAATGAGCTTTTGGCGATCAGAGGAGCAGATGCACAAACAAAGGCTCGCCGGCTCTGTTTGGCCAAGGCAAGGCTTGGTGCCCTCTCCCATTGCACAGATCATTCCCAGGGACCGTTCCTGGACACGGGGCTTCCCTTGCGTGCAGGCTGCAGCAGAAAGAGACTTCCCAGAAAGAGGGAAGGAGGAAGATAAGCCCAGGGATTGGGAACACGCTGATTTCAGGATGGAAGCTGCTCTCCGAGAGGCTCTGGGAGACGCTGTGTGAATTGGGAGTCAATCTGATGAAGCACGGAGTGATGCACAGGGTTCGATTGCATTCTGTCTGCTACCAGTTCTTCCACAACTCTCCAGGTCTGGTCTCATGCCGAGCTGAGATCTGCTCGGTGTGGCAGGACGGCTGAAGTTTCATGGAGCTCCTTCTAGCCCCACGTTTCTTTGCTGTTATTGTCTGGCCAAGGCAGAGGCACTTTTTGGAAGTAAAACAAATTTAAAAAGTCTTGATGGATTTTCCTGTTATTCAAGGCAGGTGAGAATGCTGAGACAGAGGGTAGAGTATCTCTAGAAGCCATTGCAGGCTGGATTTAGATCCCAGGAAGTTTTCCAGATTCACATTGTCTCTGGAGAGAGAGAGGAAATCCCATCCTGTACTCACCGAGGTACATTAATATGTTTGGCTTCTCTCACTAGCTGCCTGTGGTTCACAGGATAGTCTCTGGTGCAACCTGGACTATGCTAGATAATCTACAAGTCTGAAGGATAACACAAAGGCTGTGCAGAGATCCCAGCCTAAAAGGCTGGATGAGAAAGCTGCCATCCCTTAAATCACTGGGGTTTTGGTTTTTTAACCAGACATCTGTGTCCCAAAGCTGTCACAGTAGCAATACATTTACATGTATCTTTCACTTGGATTTTAGGTGACTGTCTTTCTTCTGTGCTCTGGTTGATTTTTCTCTCAGAAGTTCCCCATGGCATCTTCCAGTGAAAATCCACTCGCAAAAGCCCCACTGAAGCTCAAAATAGAAAAATCAGTTTAGCAAAGTACGTATGACATCATACACCATGTATTGGTAAAGTCATCTCACATCTTTTCCAAATCTCACTTTCCCCAAACGTCTACCATGTTCAATGATACTTGGCTCTAGTTTTTATTTGATCTTCCTAGAGGATTAGTCTCACCAACACCATATAAGTAATTTGAATCAGATGAAGAGTTCTGCATCTGTTGAATGACTCTTCAGAGTAAAGTTATTTTTTGTGCTTAAATGTTTACCGGGTTAGGGCCCCATTCAAAGAAGTTCTTGTTCCCATTGGTACCACAAATGTCCCTGGTGCTACAGGGACGGCACTTCATACAGTGAAGCAGCAGTTCCTGCAGCATTACTCTAGTTACCAAGATTATGCTGACAGCCAGGCAAAGTGCTGAAGGATTGTGTCCCATTTAGGAAGCACAGTGTAGAAGCTGAGATCTCACTGGGATCACTCAGGGAGATAAAAACACTTTGTGCTTTTGAAATGTGCAGATCTCAGTGGATGCGCCACAGTCACAACGTGTGAGCTCCTTGCTGCCAGCTGCTCAGTTCAGAGTGTGCACTCACCAGGTTCGTGTGTTGGAAGGGTCAGCCCCTCTCTTTACTTCCCTTCCTCCGGACGCTGCAGGGGAGAAGGAGGCAGGGGACATGGCAAATGCCTAAGGGCCTGTAGAGGGCTAGCACTCATTTATCTTGGCTTAGATATGCTTAGGGCAAACAGTGGGTATTTGTTTCCATAAAGCTCAGGCACCACAATAATTTTCAACAATGAAAGCAGCTCCTGCCTCCAAACCACTCACTTAAATAGCAACGACTGTGCGTGAATACAGAGCCCAAGTGGTATTGCAGTAAGATGTAGCTGCACATCATCTGACTAAATTTTAGAAAAGTTACTTGTTAAAATCAATATAGGGGCATATCTTCTACAGCTGCATTTTGGAAGCTCACGTAGGAACACAGAAAGCATTAAAGTGAGCTACCAGTGATTTTACTGTGTTCTATGGATCCTGTAACAATTTCATGTAAATAGCTTTTAACTTGCTCCTATAATTTCATTTTCTTTGTTGGCTACCTAAACTGCTTTTGAGGCAAACACTTCTTGCAGGTCATCTAACCCTTATCAATTTTTTTTCTCTTTCTAGTCAAACCCAACAAAACCAGCATCCCCAGAAATAAAGTCACCAAAACTGGCTTTTTTAGCAGCTTTTGTTTTCACTAAGTGTCTGTCACTAGCACAGAAACCTTAAATGCAGCCTAGTATCAGCAAGGTCAGTAGCTGAACTCACTGCCAGAGTTCCCCAAATCACTCAGCAACACCAATGACCTGACCTGCAGTCTGATGGAGGTGGGGGTATTAATGAGGGCTGCCAATATTCTGGTTTAAGAGCTCATAAGAATAGCAAATACAGTTTTTATTGCATGGCCGCCACTTGAATCACATGAGTCTTATTTGACTTTTCAGGGATTTTATTTGATCTCTAAGAAAACTTTGGCTCCTCCCATTCCCTGTATCTTTCTGTGAGCAACGGGGGTGTAATTTCAAAGGAAACTACACTCTTTCCCCAGTACAGTAAAACAGCTGGAATTGCATTGCATGCAAAATAAAATCACTGCTTCATTAACTTAGTCATTTGTGGACAAGCTCCCGTGCAGATTGGCAGGGAAAGAGGAAAAGGTAGCATGTAGAGGTACATATGCATATATGCATGCATAGTTATGTACACAGCCGTGTGTTTCTATGTACCTGATTATCTACCTGTTTATCTACATACCTGTCTTGGTGATCTATCCATCTCCTCCAGAGGCTTTCTATTACGTGTATGGATAACACATTAACGACCACCATGGGTTTATTTTTCCCAAACGACTACCTCACAAACTTCTCTTTAACAGTCACTAGTTAATAATTTTGATTAAAAGGTATAGTTCCGGTTGAGGGGTTCAAAAATTCCAACGTTTGGTGTGAGAGGGCAATGGCTACTGCCACGGGGAGCATCCCACAGAGAGCAGGATGTGAATGCTGACGGGTGGGAAGGGTGGCTCTGTCAGGCACTTGTTGGATCCCATTAACGGTGATGTGGCCAGTTAGGGTGGCTGGGTACGTGCTACACGATGGGAGACTCCACGGCGTGAACTCAGCACTGATGCTGCCAGATACTTCAGACCCGGGGGTACAGTCGCTGCCAGCAGGAACATGGCTGTGTCTCACTGGCAGTACTTCATATTGGCTGGCCTTTGGGACCTTTCCTGTTGAGGGGATTTTAAGAAACCCCCAAAAAAGCACGATGAAGCGCCAGAAGACGCTGAATTTTACTGCTAAGGCCCTCCTGCCGCCGAGCAGGGAGGAGACAGACCTC
>VZTA01013367.1:227785-373378 GCA_013398855.1 Mohoua ochrocephala
GAGGGGGCGCGGGGATGCCCGGGTGCCGCGAAGGGCGCGGGTGCGGCTTTTCTATGGGTTTGTCGGGGCTGCTTGAGCGCATGAGACAGTGCGAGCCCCCGGGTGGGACGGGACGGCCGTGGCTGCGGGCTTGCTGACTCCTCCTGTCCTGTCCTCTTGGCCTCTCCTGTCCGGCCGGCTGGTGCTGGCCCGTCGGAGAGGGCTGCCTGCCTTGGCACAGTGTCCTGCTCGCTTGGCTCCAGCATCAGCTGTCGTTTCCGAGAGCAAAATGTCCCTGGAGCCAAACGCGGGAAACCTGTCATCAGAGAAGGACCTGCTCGGAATGCGAGTGATTAAAGCACGGGGAAATGCCGGCGAAATAGGGAATGTCCCGGTCTGGCCACGCTTTCTTGTTGCCTGTTGAAGCCGGCCGAGCCGTCACGGTCGCGGCTGCGGCTCGGCCCGGTGAGGCGGGATTCCTGGAGGTGATGGCAGCAGCTAGGGCGGACTGAAAATCTCTCCCTGTGGTACTCCCAAATGTTGCACAAGCTGGGCTGGTGCCTCAGACCAAGCACCGCCACCCAGCTCACGGCCCTCACAAGCGTCAGTGGCTCCGGGTGGGTGCAACGCAAGCCGTTGTGCCCATAGTTCAGTAGTAACAGAGCTTTGCCTAACTGCTTAGGAGGAGAGAGATAACCTTAGAAAATCATGGGATAAAATAAATTCATGGGATCTCAAATTTATGACAAACCATAAAATAGTGTTTTCGCGTATTGAATTCATTGACCAGTAGTCTCAAATGAGTATATTCAATTTATTATAAGAAAAGTTGGTAATCCCCAAGGGAGTGAGATCATCAGATGAAGGTTCACTTCGTTTCAATGTCCCACATCCTCTTGTTAGACCTTGAAGCTGGCAACGCAAGAAAACAGGAACTCCACCCTGGCTGGCTGAATTGTAGTGCTCTGCAGCTAGCCCCTGACCATCTGCCTTTGCTTCCTGTTATGACAGAGTTTTTGAACTTTTTGGGATGTGCGAAAAATCGTTATTTACCCTTCGCTGCTAAGTAGGTGATGTGAAAGTGTCCACTTAAACCATGCTGCATATTCCTGTATATGATGCTTTTCTGATTGAGTAGCGTTTACTTTGTTTATTGGGTTGATTTGAGGGGTTTCATACATGTTTTTGCAGGTTTATTTACTTCTCTGGATCAGCCAGCCCTTAGCATCCAAAAAGATGTCCTCACAATAACGGCAAACAACACACTAAATATCACTTGCAGGTAAGGACAAGTCTGTCCAGCACGATTCTGATGATTGGTAATTTATGTAGTGAGTATCACAGGTGACGTGATCTTTCTTCTGTCATTATTCCTGTTTTCTCCCCACTCCCTTTGTGCCTTCTGCCTCACTTTTCCCTGACAAGTTTTAGAAATTGTGTGGGAGGGTTGCAGCAAGCGAGAGCTGGGGAGCGTAGGGTGGCTGGGAGGAGGAAGCGTCAGCTGGGTACTTGTGGGTCCTGCTGGTGAGCCGTAATCTCAACACTCTCTTTTGGGTGCTTCGTCACTTAGAGTCAGCAGAATGTAAATCCCAAGTAGCTTCCTTGTAGCTGTTAACAATGGGTTGTGTGTGTGAATTTGTCCTACATGGTGTGACGCTCTCTGTGTGTGACGGGGTGAAGCCCATCCCTCTCCATGGCCACAGAGACTGGTGGGGCTGGGGTTCACCACCAGGGCGTCGGTGCTGGCGGGTATCACAGCATGTGCTCCTCTAACCTTTGCTTTCCCAGCGGTCAGAGACCACTGGAGTGGTCGTGGCCAAGCAAGCAGAGCAGTGCTGAGAAGCGAATCTCCGTGACAGAGTGCAGCGATGGACCCTACTGCAAGACGCTTACTCTGAGCAAAGTCATAGGCAATGACACGGGGGACTACAAGTGCCTTTACAGGGACAACCAGGCAGCTACAACCATTTATGTTTATGTTCAAGGTAAGTGCTCACACAGCTCTCAGGTGTCTCTTTCCCTAGCATCAAGAGAAAAAAGGGCTATCAAGTGTCTCAAAACAGTTTTGATGCTAAAATTTATTAATCCTGGAATTTTTGATCCTATGAAAATTTTTTCTTGTTTTCATGTTGAGTAATTAAATTCAGGTGTGCTAGTTGCCATCAACACAAAAGCCTTCGTACTTATAATTCTGAACTTATCTGCCGTATGCAGTACGTGGTCTGCTGTTCTCCACCCAGAATTTAGCGTACATCTCTCTGCTGAGCTCTGAGCCTGTCCTTATGAATGCAGAGCTATTACTGACCTCAGCAGGAGTTTCATATGAGAGAGGATTACAGAGATTGTATATTTGTTAAAAATTACAGATCCGATCCCATGTATAATTTGTACTGATACCATTAAAAAACCCCGAAGAAACCACCCAAACCCCAAACCAATAAACTTCCATACGTTTGCTGAGTGGGGTGGTAAAATCTCTTTAGGCTGTAAGAGCTCAGTTTCCAGGCTGGGGCTGTCAGTGGTGTTGGCAGCAGCGCAGCTGAGTGTCGCAGACACTGCACCGCCTCCAGTTACACGCTCAGCTTCAGTCAATGCACTCGTCGCGGCATCTGCCTTTTTGCGCTGGTGGCTTCGCCCTCGTTTCCGTATGCATCCCGTTTCCTTTTTATTGTTAGCTCATAGTTACCATTTGGAGAAATGAGATGTGATCATGTACATGAGTTAGCTTGTTTTATAATGTCATGGATCTATTTTTTGGGTTTTTTGGTCTGACTTTGAAAAGGGTGCTGCCATCAGGGAAGCCAGTGTAACATGTCACAACTTTTAACTGATATTTCCTGTAATACTTGTGCAAGGAAAGTCATGCTAGGGTAAATCAGTTTTTTGTTGGCAAAAGGACTGCTGTAGCAGGAAGCCATTCTCCAAAGTGCACTCTGCTACTGATAACTGTTTTGAGAATAATGATATTCTAAATCTAGGGGGTGGAGTGTCTATAGAAATATGTACCTCCCCTATTTAGTCTCATCATTTCAGTGCTTCATGACATAGAAAATAATAAAACTGATTTGTGAAAAAATGGACAGAGAAAGAAGAAAACTGGAAAGGTTTTCTCCATAATCATGTGACAAATAATAACCATTTATCAATTGAATATTATTCTAGATTACAGATCGCCATTTGTGACTTCAGTTAGCGATCAGCTTGGCGTTGTATACATCACTAAGAATAAAACTGTGGTAGTGCCGTGCCTTGGAACTGTGTCAAATCTCAATGTATCTCTACATGCGGTAAGGAAAAAGCCTGGTTTTTTTTCAAGAGTTAGTTGAAATCGCTGTGGCATAAATATGTTGCTTGAAGTATAAATACATTTCTTAAAATCCTCTCTCCATCCTTTTGAGTTTTATAGCCTGTGATTGCAAGGTGAGTGCTGTACCTGTACTTGTATATGTAACTGCACTCTCGAAGCATGTACCAATTCCCTGGGCTGGGATGGTAAAATGGGGGTCCTGCAGTAGTGGAAAATGCTGGAGGTGACAATTCAGGGCTGTTTGATTTTTGAAATCTGACTATGTATTTTATCAATATTTCAAACAGAAATATCCAGAAAAGATATTTGTTCCTGATGGTAAATCCATTTCGTGGAATAATAAAAAGGGCTTCACTATACCCAGTCATTTAATCAACTATGCGGCCATGGTCTTCTGTGAAGCTAAAATAGATGATGAAAGCTACCAGTCCGTGATATACATAGTTGCAGTTGTAGGTAAGCCAAAGGTTTTTATTTCTCTATAACCAATGTTCTTTTGCTTTCTACAGCATGCTGAACCAATTACATTTGGTTGGACACTAGGTTATTCAACACTGACAATGCAGCTAATGCAAAATGGATGTTGAGATCTGTATCAGTTTTCTTTTAAATGCAATGTATTGTGTTCTTTCTGGTTGATCGTTGGGATAAGTGCTTCTATTTTTAGTGTTTTACAAAGATGCCAGAGATTTTAATTTTTTTTTCTGACAATGCAAACCTTTTTCCTAAAATCACTTATCCACAATGCAAGTCACAGTTGAAGGAAACGAGAGGCAAGCATCCATCAGCAGCAGATGAAAAGAAATTGCTCTGGGGGAGTACCAAGGGAAGGGTGGATCTGAAGGTTGCACTCCGAGTTGGGTTGTCTTGTCTCCCTAAAGACTCGTATCTTGACTCTCACAGGGTTTTGTGCTTTCCTGATATATTTTGTCAGTTGTTCATCAAACCTCAGAAACAGTGTGATAATTCTGTGGAGGCTTAAGCCTGAGCTGAAACTCAGCAGCTATTTCTCTTTCAGCTGAGGACACAGTGGCCATTTCAAGTATCCAAATGGCACCAAGGCGGTCTCTCCTGGCTTGTCAGGAAGGCATAGCAGCCCTCCCCTCTTTACTCTGTGCAGAAGGCTTTTACTTCTCCACCAAATTCACAAGTCCTCACTCTGATTTGGAGGAATTTCAGAATATCTGTAGAATTTCTGCATTCAGAATACTCTGGTTTGAAATATTTTACTGCACAAAGTAAACTTTGGATAATTTTGTAATGCCCCACTGTTATTCTCTATAAGGTTCTTGCTTACTGCTGGGAATGGGTATATATCTCCTTTAGTTTTAGGTCTCCAAGGAGAAGAAGAAGGTGTCTAAGGCAGAGGAACTGTGTGAGTCACTGTCTCTTGCTTGCTCCCACTGCTGGAGGGGCTCCGATCAAGTGCACACATCCTGCCATGTCACTGTCTGGCACAGGGCTCAGCTGGGAAGTGCTCAGGGCAGGCGCATCACTTCTCTCCAGGCTCCTTTGTACACCCGTTATCGTGCTGCACTGGGGCATCAAGGGGCTTTTTTGTAGCTGGGATTTCGGTAGGAGTTTTGGTGAATTCACCTGAGAAATTTAGTGCTGAGTACCATAAAGAAAACTCTTCTTACCCCCATGTTTTGTGCGTGCCTTTTTCTTCCTCTAGGGTACCGCATTTATGACCTGACAATGAACCCGCACGACGAAGTAGAGCTGGCAGTAGGAGAAAAACTTGTTCTTAATTGCACTGTAAGGACAGAGCTGAATGTGGGAATCGATTTTAAATGGGACTACCCTTCCATCAAGGTAAAGTCGTACTAACTTAGAGAGGTGCCTTCATCGCAACGCAGTTTGATTTGGGCATAATGTCACTTCCCCCTTTAAAACATTGAGGAAGAAGATGATAATACAGAATGAAATGTCTGGTATATACAAGTGTGCAAAAGGTGACAGAAGGAATAACAATGACATTTCCAAACATCTCTGTCTTTTATCCGTTACAGGAAAAACGTGCCACTATTAGGGATGTAAAAACCACTGCAGGAGAAATAAAGAAGTTTGTGAGCACCCTTACCATTGACAGCGTGTCCTTAAGCGACAAAGGTCGATATACTTGTGCAGCATCCAGTGGTCGTATGAACATGAAAAACAGCAGTTACTTCATTATCCATGGTATGACATCTTCCACTTCAGTTTTGTCGGTTGTTTCAGATTTGGGATTAATTGCTGGGATGCAGAAGGCATCTCGATGATGAATCAAATGACAGAAAGGAACCAAACTGCAGCTACAATATTTCTCTTGCAACTAGTATGGGATTATTTTTATACCACAACCTCAGTTAATAATAAGATTTTAAAGGATGCTGTATGTTACTGAAAGCTGTAGAATCCCACCGGGAAGTGGGCAGTAGAGTAAACTGTAAGCCTCTGATGCTCTTCTGCATTGACCTCCTTAAGGTCCTGTAAAACTCAATTTGTGTAGGTGGCTTTGTATAAGAGCTGCCTGTTCTCACTCTTGGTGAACTTAGGCTAGATCTTGGTGGCTCTGTGACACAAGAATCTGGGTCAGCATGAATGAAGCTAAGAAAATAAAACTTTCGGCTTTTGCGTTATGAATAGATGAATCAAATGGAGTTTTGGTGGTACGGAAATGATGCAAGGGAAACAGCTTTGACTAAGTGAATAGATAAGTACGAGGCCACATCCTACACCCTTTTCTCAACCCCCTCTTGGGCACAGCCCCAGCTCCACTAACTTACTTATAGAAAAATATTACCAGCATGAGAATGGCTCATTTTTAATCACTGAGTCAGACAAAGAGGTTTATATTTTGAAGGAGACTGGTTTTCCTGAGGTCTGATTTCAGGGGCCAGAATATTAATGGCACTTTTAAAAAGAAACAAAGAACTTTCAAACTCATTGTGGGCGTAGTGATTCAAGATATACTGAATTTTCTGCTGGGTTCTTTCTGTTCTGCTCTTCAGGAGCCAAAATGAGATCATGTGCTATACCGAATATACCAGATACTAAGTCTAAACCACCCTAAATCTTAGTCAAAAGGCTAATCACTGTCTTATGTCTGAATGCAAGTTTATAACTTACAACAAGTAATGTAAATAATTTCAAAATACTCTGTAACTGCAGTGGTTCAAATACATACTTGAGAATAGCCTGAGAGTATCTAACTTTATCACACTGTAGTTTTGAATAGTCTAATTTCCTGGAATGAGTGTATTGAGAGAGTTTTATGACATGTATATATGTATATGTATATACAGGTCTGACAGTTGGCACACGATCCTGAGAGCTGAGTCCTGCCTCGGCTTTCCAGAGCTCCTCGGTGAGGGAGCTGATCTGTTCCTCTGTGAGGAGGAAAGGACTAGGTTTTCATGATGGCATCTCTCCAGAGCCCAGTTTGGAGCCAGCTGTGCTTTACCAATGACCCAATGACCCATAGCCCTTTTTGTAACTTCTATTTGTCATCTTCTTAGGTGCTAACCCAAATGGAAAACACTTTTGCTTTGGTCCATGAGGAAAGACCATTTAGTTTAATTCCTTTTTTTTTCCCCCAGAAAGTCCTTTTATTCATCTGGAGAAAATGGAGAATGTCGTTGAGACAAGGCTAGGTGACACAGTCAAAATTCCTGTCAAGTTTAAAGGATATCCTCCACCAGAGGCTAAATGGTAAGAACTGGGATATAATGCGTTCGAAAAAGTGAGGTTTTCTTAGTTAAAGTAAGTCATTAAATATTCAAAGCGCTCTGTATTTTCTTCAGGTATAAAAATGGAAAAGCCATCACTGCAAATCATACAGTTAAACTTGGCTACGCATTAATGATCACCGAAGCAACTGAAAAGGACGCAGGGAATTACACAGTTGTCCTTACAAATCCCATTAATAAGATGCAGAAAAGACATACGTTTACCCTGCTGGTGAATGGTAAGTTGGGGTATCAGAGGTGCCTTTCTTTCATGTGTGAGTGTGGAATATTACCATCCTTAGGCTTAGTTCATCTCATAGCTATGAAGATTTAAGTACTGAAGAGGAACAGCCCTTGAGCCTGAGCCCTGGGAGGGCAGAGGTGACCTGTCTCTCCTGTCTCTAGGATGTGTCAGTCAAGAGGCTGCAGACTCTAGGTGCTGGTATTGTGATGATACTTTGTGTGGGGTGGGTTTTTTTGTTTTGTTTTGGGTTTTTTTCTGTATATTTTTTCTTTGCCTCTGTGTCCTGCTCTTTTCCTGCCCTTCTTGCTGGCTGTGCTGCTGGAGTCCTCCTCCACCCCGCTCCATCCTGGCCCTGTCCCGCCTCACCCATCCTTCCTGCCCCACACAGGCTATCCCTCCTCTTCTGCCCTGCCCTCTGCAACCCTCCTACTCCTCCCCTGCCTCCTCTTTCTGCTCCCCAGGAAACAGCCTGTGCTTTGAAGACAGCAGGTCTTGAAAAGGGCAGTGAAGCTACGTGCAGTGGGATCAGGCCTGGGGAACAATGTGCATTTAATGGCTGGGAATGGTGGTGAGAGTCCAGGAACTGCATTTTAAACCGTGGAGTATTGAAGGGGGATTTTGTAGGAGATCCTAAGTGTCCTGATCCTCAAAGTGTTCGGCAGGTTCACTGCTTCCCCACATGTCCTTGGAGATGCTCTGTGTTGCACTCGGACTGGGGCATGGTGTGAATTGGTCACCCTGGCTCTAATGCATGCCCGCTGGGGAGCCTTCAGCGGGAGGTGTGACCTGCTGCTCTCTCCTGCAGTGCCCCCTCAGATCGGTGAGAATGCGCTTATGGCCCCCGTGGACTCCTACAAGTACGGCTCAACACAAGTGCTCACCTGCACCATCTACGCCGTCCCGCCACCCACCACCGTGCTCTGGCACTGGCAGCTGGAGGAGGAGTGCACTTTCAGCCCCCAGTGAGTGCCACGTCCTTGCTATCTTCTGCAGCTTGTGTTGATCTTAAGGGATGTTTGTGTTGGGTTGGGGTTTGTTTGGTGCCTCCCTCGTCCAGGCTCGTTACTGAGTGCAAACCCAATGGCCAGTGAAGAAAAGACTGTTGTACTTAATTTGCAGATTGCTGCAGGCAGGCTCTGCCAAGGTCATTGTTGTTGGCAGAGGCAAGGGCCACCCGCAGAGAGGATCCAGCAGTGCTGGCATGTTGCTGTCATGCTCTCTCGAAGGGCATCTCGACTTGCGTGGGGTTTCAAATGCAGCTGTTCTCATGCCCTTCCCTCAGATCCCCCTGTGGGCCGCAGGCCCAAAACTCCATCCCAAGGAGAGGAAATTTGCTGCTTATGCTAATTACGCGTCCTTGTGGTGTTTTTTCTCTTGTGCTCGAGTGCTGAGTGTGATGGTGCTCTTTATCTGTGTGAAAGTGTATCTCAGAGGAAGTGCACTGATTGATGTTGGGGAATGATAGAGTGCCTGACTGAGATTCACACAGCTTCCCTTATCTGGGCCTGCCATAAGCCCAGATTTCCTTTAGAAAAAAAAAAAGGCCAGGGACAAAAAAAAAAAGCATTCTTCTTTCCTGTTGTTGTTTTTAAAATGATTCCACTAGTTTCTTCCTTTGGTGCCTGGTTGCTTCCTACACAATAGCTACTGTCCTCAAGAAATTCTTGTAGGCAGTTCAGCAATTTCTATGTCTCTCTGTCTTCCTTTGAACTAAATCAACTTGAATCATCCATTTATGAATGAAGGTTTGTTCCCAGAATAGCTGTTTTCCTCCAACAATCCCGACTGAGCTGACACAGGCAGATTAATTAGGAAATTCACCTTTAGGCTTGGGGGTCCTTTACTTTAAAGAGCATGAAGGTCTCAGGAGGTTATAGGGTGAAATTTAATAGAAATATTTCCAGAAGCATACGCTTCCCTCACAGATGCAAGCTGTGGCCAGTGATGCATCTGACTTACAGATATCTGCATATTACAAGGAGAACCCAAAATCGCTCTCTTGAAGGGCAAATATTCCTCTTATCTAATGCATATTACATTTCAGGAAGGTTCGCTCGGGAGCCAATCCATATGCATGCAAGAAATGGAAAGTGATCTCAGAGAGAAAGGGTGGCAATCAGGTTGAAATCAAGCACCGGGTCGTTACTATTGCTGGGAAAACAAAGGTGAGCAGATTTTCTTTTCTCTTGGCTGGGGATGGCTAACCCTGTTCAGCAGTCCACATATCTGGAAATACATCACCAGAGATGAGATTCTTTTCACCTATTGTTAAACTCGGGGATCTACTCTCAGCTAGCCGGGCAAGCTCCTGCTGAAGCCCAGAGGCAGAGATACACACTTTCAGGTCCTTTGAGCACTGGTCCCAAGTGAGTCTCCATTGAGGAATATAACTGACTTAGACTTCAGTGACTACCTTTTTGTGGTCTGAAGTTAGATGAGTTAATCTTGCCAATTAACTGTAATAGAAGCTGGAGAGACTGAAGAGCAGAAAAAATTGTGGGCGCAACATTTTTTAACACATGTACCAAAGTCCGCCTTCTGCTTCTTCCCGTTTCCTTTTACTGATTGTCACACACGTAAGGACAAAACTGTAAATTTCAGAAGGAAACTGTGCTTCTGCCATGCCACGGACTTGTGCTTTGGGGGTATTTTTGGTTGTGCAGATACCTACAGAGCCCTTTGCTGAGCCGTTGAGGTGGATGGGTGTTACTGTAGCACTGATGTGGTGTGAAATTGCTTGATTATTCTTTTGCAGACTGTGAGCAGCCTCGTGATTCAAGCAGCAAATGTGTCTGCTTTGTACAGATGTATGGCTATGAACAGGGCTGGGTCAAGTGAGAGAGTGATCTCCTTCCATGTGACCAGTAAGTGCACCCTGCCTAGGACGGCCATGTTAAATTGATGTTATTTTGTCTGTTTGCTAATGAAAGGCACTTCAATGCTGTTATCTGATTCCTGTCCTTTATGAAATCCTTTAATTCTTTCAGATTTTAGGTTTACCTAAGGTTTTCTTTAGGCAGCCTTTAAAGTTGCCGCTAATTTCACCAAAGTGATTAGTTCTGCTAGTCTCAGTAAAGTGGAGGGCCAGTGAAAGTGATGCAAGATGGGCACTGTTGTCCCAAGAGTGACTACTTTTAAGCTTTTGCAGTCACTTAAAAGAGCTACAGAGAAATTGTGGTAGTGTCACAAAATGAATAAAGACATACTGTAAGAGCCAAGACTAAAATTTTCAAAGCCAGCGGCAAAGAGCTTCTGTCTCCTTAACAATCAGTCCCCATATTCACATGCCAAATTTTTTTTTAAATCCAAGTTTAAAAATGAACTATGAGATAGTGCTGAGAATCATCTTTGATTGCTGTAAGTTTCTGCAGGAAAAGTAACTGTATTCGTTACACAGTCCTTCATTTGATCCATTTGAAATGTATTGCTTTGAATGAGATTGTACTCCTTGGATAATTGATTAGTCGACTGGCTGATTGATTTGATTGATCTTTTTCAGTGTTTCTTTTCCTTATTTGCAACCAGATAGGATGACAAAATCTCTATTTCCAAAATTACTTTTTCAGGTTAATGTTAGCCACAAAATGCAGAATCAAATAGGAATTTCTTTTGCTTTTTTAATTTGCAGGGGGTCTTGAAATTAATCTCCAGCCTCAGAATCAACTGACAGAGAAGGATAACATGTCCTTGCGATGCACAGCAGACAAATTCACCTTCGAGAAGCTATCGTGGTACAAACTCAGTGCTCACGTTTCGCAGACTCCCTTTGGAGGGCTGCCCATGCCTGTTTGCAAGAACCTCAATGCTCTCCAGAAGCTGAATGAGACAGTTTCAAATACCAATGGTGAAAACGTCACCTTGGAGCTCATCCTTCGAAACATCTCCCTCCAAGACGGAGGGGACTATGTTTGCATTGCTCAGGACAAAAAGGCTAAAACACAGCACTGCCTGGTGAAGCACCTTACTGTTCAAGGTACCAGTCTCTTACTCTGAAGCAAAATCAGTGGTTGTGTGTGAAAATAATTGCAGTAGTAGCAGTTTTTGGTGTGTTCAGGCTTTGCATGTGTTTGGTTAATGGTGCACTCAGTTTGTTAAATAGATTTAAACCAGTTGTTGTAACACACACTTCTGGGGCTCGGCCAGGCAGCAGGGACTGTTTCATTAATACCAGTGAGGAAACACTGACTGAGCCACTGTCCTGTGCAAGGAGATGTGTTTGGCTTCTGCTGAAGTAATTTGTTTTGCTCAGTAACTTCTCAACTTTACTTTTCAGAGCACATTTTTCTCCGTGGCTGTACATGCACCTGTGTATTCATAGCATTAATGCTGTTGCTTTGTGTGGCTGACTCTCGAGTCTGAAGCAGTGCCTCTAATTTAAAACTGCCATAAGTGATACTGGTATTCAGGCACAAGCAATGCAAGCTGATAATCAGTCAGACTTCACACAAATAGTGACGACTTTGCTTTGGGACCTAGACGTCTACGTTGATTAGGCAGATTCAGGAAAATACTTATGCATGTTCACAGCCTGTCCTGAATGGATGTTTAACAACAGTGTCAAACCTCTCATAGGGACCCTGGACATGGAAATGTGAGGGAAGCAATTTCTCAAGTATTCCCTCTTCCCTCAGCAGCCTGAGCAGTTACAAATTAAATCAGCTAAAGCAAGTTATATCAATGCTGTTGAAATTTTCTTGGCTATATTAATCTTTTCATGTCATGTGGAAGTTGAACTGTGATCTTAACAGGAACACTGTGGCTCTTGGTGTAATAAAAGGATTTGAGACTTTGTTACTGGGACATGAATGGCTACTACTGGAAAAAATTGATATTTTTCTTAATAATCAGTAATTTTACTGTATTTTCAAACCAACAGAGCCCATGGCACCCACACTTGTTGGAAATCTGGAAAATCAAACAACAAACATTGGTGAAACTATAGAAGTGTCATGTGCAGTGAATGGCATTCCTCCTCCAAGCATCATGTGGTTTAAAAATAATGAGACCCTTGTGGAAGATTCAGGTGAGGATTGCTCCCTTGCTGTTATCATTAAAAGGCTTTCTTTTGTGGGTGTGACTGCTGATTTTCACCATGGAAAGTTTCATTTTGAATTCTTTCCAAAAAGTGGCATAAAAATAGCAAAACTAAGAATCATTTTTTTTTTCCAGGTATTGTTTTGAAAGATGGGAACAAAACACTAACCATCCGTCGAGTGAGGAAAGAAGATGGAGGGCTATACACCTGCCTTGCATGCAATGTCCTCGGATGCAGTAAAGCAGTGGCTTTTTTTTCAGTGGAAGGTTGGTGTTAGCTTCTTTCCAGATTGTGCAAAAAATCTTTAGGATAACTAGAAGGAAAATCTACCGGTTATCCTGATGGGAGATCTGAAAATACGCTATGAAATTTGTGAAAGGTCCTGACCATTCCTATCAAGCTCAAATTGGGTGCTGTCATAGCTGTCATAAACCAGCTGTGGAGGTTGATGCTTTCTTCTCCACTGTGCTGTTTAGAGCTTTTCAACAAAAACTGCATCCATCTAACTTGTGGTTGCAAAGAAAACCCTGCCAGTCTATGTTACGTGCAAACCCATACAGCAGAGCTACGTAAGCATGCAGATGTCCTGGGGCAGCTCTGTTGTCTTGGTAACATAATTGTCATACTACGTTTTTTAGCATAGGATGTTGTACCTTTTTAAATTATGTCATTGCTCTCACAGCGTCTATAAAAACCATGGTGTAGAGTTTTTGCAGTCTGTTGTGATTGCTGTCCCATTTCATTGAAACAGGCAGTGATTATGAGTTAGGGGACTCTGGCTTTGGTCCACCACACTCTGAAAGCAGCATTTGTGAGACCTATCTCTCACTTGTTCCAGTCCTATTGTGGCACACCAAAATACAAGTTGCAATGACAAACAATAAATCCTAGCAAGAGGTTAGTCTGCAGTGTGGGCAGCTGGGACCACGATGGACTTTCCACTATGAGTTGCAACAAGAAGCCTCAAACTAAAAGCTCCTTGCTCTTGGTATATTTGCATACTTTAGTCACTGAACCCTTCACAAACCTCTGTCTTTACAGTCTTGTAAAGACTTGTAGTTGTCTGATCTGAAAAAAAAAGGTAATTAAAGCAATATCACATTATTCTCATAGGTCCCTTTAGGATATTTAGATGTTGGGCAAAATGTTTGCATGGGGTGGAAATGATCTGCAGATGACATTGATGTAGATTTCAGCTGATGTGGTAAATATGGCTGGGGCACATCTGTCGAAATTTGAAATCTGTGTAAGTCATACTGTTTCACTCCAAGAAATTTATAGGGCAGCTCATTGGGGCCATGCAATGGAGTGTGCTACTGTGTAGGAAAATCTCTGTGGTGCGAAGGATGAAATACGGGAGTGTGATGTGGCAAACAGGAGCTGAAGAAGAGAGCTGCCTCTGTGCACTGAAAGATGTTCAAGTGGTATCTGCTGGTCACTTTTACGGGAAAAGGAACGTTGTAAATACGACCTTATTATCATGTGTTCTTGTAGACCCACATTTTTCATGCCCCAGATGAACGATGTCAAGAGACAAGAGAGAGATTGTTCCCTAGGTCATTCTCACAGCTCTTTATTTTCTATATGATGGGGGTGTTTTTTTGGTTTCTAAAGAAAGAGTAATTAGTTTTTGGTATTCTAAAACAATTATTTCTTTCCAAAATGTGAATTTTACTTTTTTATATTTGCCAAAGGTCCAGACACTGTCCTTGGAACAAAGTTGATGCTGAGAAATTGGATGGTGTGTAAAACAACATGGAACTGTAATATTCCAACATAACCCCCCAAGCTTTTTGTTTTGTTTAGCTTTCGTTTCCTTGCTCCATGTTGCACTTTTAAAACGAACCTTCAGAACAAGGACCTCCATTCTCTACTTTAATGAATGAACAAAACAAATATGCTTCCAGCTATCACTCAAATATTCATTTATTTCTTCCCAGGCGCTGAAGAGAAAACAAATCTGGAGCTCATTATCCTCGTTGGCACTGCAGTGATTGCCATGTTCTTCTGGTTGCTTCTTGTAATCATCCTCCGGACCGTTAAGCGGGTAATGAAAAAATTCTCATACTGTCCTATCAGCACTGGTCTTGCATGACAAATGAGAGCTGACTTGAGGCCTTTTGTGTTGCTTCTTTCCATTGTTCTTAAATCAACAGACACATTTTTTCTCTCCATGCCATAACATTCTTGCCTGGAACCGGGGGCGCAGAAATTTGTTTTTAATTGAACAGGCCCTTGCAAGAGAAAAATGTTTCATCTGGTTCTGTTTATTAAAAAAAAAAAAAAAAAAGAGAGAGCGAGAAAAGAAAAGTGCAAGTAATTAACAATGATCACACTCATGATGACATGGTGTAGGGAAATGGTAGCCTGGCATTTCTGGGAACTAATGAAATGCTCTAAAGTGAGAAAATGGCATTTTGCCTGCACATTGCCAGCAAGAAACTGTGCAACTGCAACTAATACCATTTTCCAGGCCAACGGAGGGGACATGAAGACTGGCTACTTGTCAATCATCATGGATCCTGATGAAGTCCCTATAGACGAGCACTGTGAGCGGCTCCCATATGATGCCAGCAAGTGGGAGTTTCCCAGAGACCGGCTAAAGCTAGGTGAGGTTTCATTGCATGAGCCATTTGGTGATACTGCAGCCAGCACTATGCTGGAGGATGTTTCGGGTCCAGTACTATGCTGGAGGATGTCCCTGGCTCACCCTGGGACTGCTCTGCTGCGTGATCCCTGGGTGGGCTCCGTGTTCCCATAGGATATGGTGCATCCTATCTACATTTTAAGTCCTCTGCTTCATGCGCTCATTTTGGAGTTGCTTTTAAGACTACAACTTTTGCCTGCTGTGCCAAGCGAATATGTTTGTGTTCTCACTTCCAGGCAAACCTCTTGGACGTGGAGCTTTTGGCCAGGTCATAGAGGCAGATGCCTTTGGGATTGACAAAACTGCTACCTGCAAAACAGTGGCAGTCAAAATGCTTAAAGGTAAAAATAATGACTGAAACTTCAACTTGAATATGCAATGTAGGGATATTTGTCAACACTCTAACTACTGTACCCATTGTTGTAAAAGTTTAGTTTAAGGGCTCTTATCATGAAGCAATGACTAGAGATAGTGCGTGCCTTTCCCTCATTGATAACTGGAGCAATGCAGCTGTGGTTTCCTAGCCTCTGCTTGATACTTCCACTTAGGTTCAGAACATAAAGTTGCTCCTGCAATCAATTTGCGCGTGTCCATTTTTGCCTTATGCATCCTCGTGGGAAGCTTTCTGCAAGTCTCAAGACAATGGCTTAGGCACGCTCCAAACTGAGTTGTAATTTGGAATAGCTTTCTCCTCACTTTAAATCATATTATACTGCCTCACATTTGCCACAGGAAAGTTGAAACGTGTGGTTCCCAGACACATTGTTCCTAAACAAGATGTAATAGGGCAGCGAAATGGGGCTGCCAGCAGCTGGGGGCTGTATTCCACCCCGTGCTGTAATGGCGTAGCTGACACGGCCTACCAGCCAGCAAGGCTCCTCTCTCGATGGGCTGGATAAATACCAGAAGAGAATGGGGAGGAGGGAAAAACCTTTCTGTGTGTGATGCTCCTGACCTGTGTTGCTTTACCTCTGCAGAAGGGGCAACCCATAGTGAGCACAGAGCACTTATGTCAGAGCTGAAGATACTCATCCATATCGGCCATCATCTCAATGTTGTCAATTTACTTGGAGCCTGCACAAAGCCAGGAGGTGAGTAACTTCTTAGTGGATGAGGAGGTGCTAATGAAAACCCTATTTCTTCCATTTCTGCTGCATAGGCAATTGAAATTCAAAATTGAGCATTGGAAAGAGGAGTTCTTTCTTGAAAAAAACAAAAATCTGATTAGAGTGAGCAGGCCAGAGGTGGAATAAAGGCGGAATAAGGGTGGAATAAGTGCCATGCGGCTCCATCCCTTAGTTGTTCTATCCCTTTGCTTTTCTGTACTTGAGATCTACCTTTGTGGTGGACAGCCCATGTGTAACAGACTTCAGAGCTGAGTCTAATACCAGATTTAACAAGTTAACTCCTACTTCTGTCACCAGCTACAGTGGGACTGCAAGCTGGGACTTCCCTTCTCTGTCTTTGGATGGGCTGTTGGTGCTGATGTGCGTTGTGTAGGAGGGGAGATTACAATCTGGAGTCCAGCTCTGGGTGGATGAACCTATTTCACTTTTTAATCAGGGACAGATGTTTTGTTTAGCAAATCCAGTACTACAAACTAATTTGGAAGAAATTCAGTGTAAAGTAACTCAGTAATAATTTTTCAGGGAAGCTGACTTGTTGGCTTACCATGGGATGAAAATTTAATTTGTAAAGTTCCATGACAGAAGTCAGTAGTTGAAGGAAACATAATCCATAAATATTTATTTCCTTGTTTGTTCCATAATAAAATAGAGATGGCCAGTATGTGGAACCTAGGATGGAAATTTATCACCAAAACATATGCCTATATGAAGTAAATTTGAACATGAAATACCACATTTAGATTGTACATTAAGGCATCTATGCCTGAAACCAGGATTCCTGTTTAAAATTTTTAGTACTTTAACCGCCTGTAGAAAAATGCATGGATAGTAATGTGTGTATTTTATTGCAGAGGTTAATTGCACTGAAGTTCATTCAAATATTTATGTCACATCCTTACAATGTCAATTAACTTGGGCTGTTATTGGCACTTCAAATATAAGCACACTATACTTTTTGGCATATGAAATGAAGCCTGTGATTTTCAAAATTATGTGCTTTGTGTTCTTCCCATAAACAGCAGAAAAATTAATAATTTCAGTGCTTTGATTAGATTTTTTTTTTTTATTACTGATATTTTTAAAGACCTTTGGCTATCGGAATGCTCTTTGAACTGCATGCATTTCTAGCCAGAAGTTATGCTGTGAGATAAGGTGGGATATTAATGGCCTAACGAATTGCTTTATGTGTTGTACAGGCCCACTCATGGTGATTGTGGAATATTGCAAGTTTGGAAATCTGTCAGCTTACCTACGGAGCAAGAGGAGTGAATTTGTCCCCTACAAGGTAAGGAGTCAAGGTTAACCGTAAAATGTTTGGTTTGGTGGGTTTTTTCCACACACAATGTTTCTTTTTCTGGTGCAGACTGAAGCGGCAATCCCTGGGGACGCTAATGTCTTAGTCCTTCTCATGGGAATGAGAGATGGCAAAGACATCAGAGGTCATCTAGTCTTTCCCCTGGCCCCTGCAATGTAGCTGGTTTGTTATTGTTAGCTTAAAATGTGCAAAGGAACTGGGCTTCCACTATTTCCTTTGGCAGACTATTCTACACTTGGCCGTATCTTTCAGGAAGTTTTTTCTGATTATCAGCCTGAATTTTTTCCTTTCTTAGTTAGGCTCCAGACCACCTTAAATAACTGCACTCCTTGCTTAGTGTATATATCCATCAGATATCCGTAGATATCTGCTATCCCGTGATTATCCATTCCGCTGTCCCCTTGGCACATTGCTGGACGAGGCCATACATTTCTTTTGCTGTTCACGGTTTTGTGTAGTTGGTGTAGCTCATGAGTTTACATTCAGCTTTTCACCTCCCGAGTCCTTTGCAAAAATGAACTCCCTCACAGCACCCCCTCTGCACCCTGATTTGAAGGAAGGGGGAGGATGGAGACCGGCATTTTCAAACTCATTTCTGGGCACCTCTGAGAGGACTCTTATTTCTGGAGAGGATCCATCTGGAGGATCCATGCCCTCTGAGGGTCAGATTGCTATATGAAGAACTTGGCTGGGTGTACCCAGCACTCAGGGTCGCCCCTGGGAACCCAACCCTTTTCCACCCACAGCCAAGAGAGAGGCCTTTGGGCTGTGCTCTGCCATGTTGGTAGACTTGAGTCTTCCTGCAGCTGCTGTGTTTAGATCAGAGCTTCTTCCCACTGCTTGTTGGTTCTCCAGGGGGTTATTTTTCTTTATCCTTGGAGACTTTGTTTACTATTTTATATTGGCAAAGGCAGCTCACTGCATCTTCTTGTGAGGTAAAAAGATAAACAAGTATCTGAGAGGCCTTGAAGGAAGAGACAGGGTTTCATGAGGGTGCTGACCCTTGCTTACACAAGCAGCGGGAATGGGATTTGGCCATGTTAAAAAACAGCGCTGCCAGGGAAAAAAATCCCCAAACCAAGGCAGGAGAAAATGAAAATGTTTTGGAAGACGCCTGTGGGGCTGGATTCCTCCCTAGAGGCATGCAGTGGCTTAGGGCAAGAAGGAAATAAGTCAGATTTTGATGGCTGTTAGGGTTTTGGCCAAGGTAGAGGTTTAGCAGGAGGGCCTTTGCAGCAGCAGGAGGTAAAGCCATAGCAGTACGGAGAGGCTGGAGTTTATGAGAGGGTTTGGCAGCATCCATCCATGTGTGTTCCGCTGGTGGGGGGCATCAGGGGCTGAGGACACCAGCTCCTCAGTGTGCATTTAGTCCCCAGAATGTGGAGATGTTGCTGGGGTTTGGCTGGGAGGTTGTGAAAGCAGGCAAAAGTTGTGCTGTGGAGTGGCAGAGGGTGCTCCAGCTGGTGAACCCGCGTGGTCGTGGGTTGGGTTTTGCTGGTACTGTCAGTGCCCCAGCCTGGTGCCCCAACAAGAGCTGGCTCAGAGCAGAGCAGTTGATCAGGCCTTCACTGAGTTGCTCTCCCTGCCTTCCCTGGTGACCTTGGCACAGACCTTAGGGAGCATCACTGCCTCTCCAGTAGAAGCTTCTGGCATGCTTTCAGCTTCTGATTTTTCTCACCCTCCCCTCATGTTTCTAGACCAAATGTGCCAGATTCCGGCAGGGGAAAGAGAACTATGTTGGTGATGTCTCTTCTGACCTGAAACGACGGTTGGACAGCATCACGAGCAGCCAGAGCTCAGCAAGCTCTGGCTTTGTGGAGGAGCGGTCCCTGAGTGACGTGGAAGAGGAGGATGGTAGGATATGTCTTCTCCTGGGGTTGGAACACGTGTCATTGGTGGTTCTGATGAGGGACATTGGGGACTGTGTGATTTCCAAAGCTCCCTCAAAGGTGTGTGCAGGCTATTCTCTGGATGACCAAAGTTCCTGAGCTATGGGTTATCTAGATCAGCATGCCAAACCCCTCAGCCCAATCCCAGATAATGTCCTGTCTGAAAAGGGTCTGTTTTTAGTGTGAAGCCTTTTGGAGATGGGTGTATTTAATGCCCCAATATCTTCAGGTAAAATCACAGAGCACAAACTCCGAAGGCAGTGCAGAGAGGGATGCACCACGATGCTAACTGGATTTCCTTAATGCTTACCCAGAAGTTAAATACTGTGAAATACTATTTGCTTCACTGCGTATTAGCAGAGAGCTTGCTTTGCCTTCCCTCGGCCCAGGTGGTCTGTCAGGAACAGGAAGCCTGAATTATCCACTCATTCAAAGCCTCCCCAGGATGCACATATCCTCTGCAGTGGTTTCACTGATGCATTTGCCATGTCCTCCTTTGGCAGACGCAGCACAAAATAATCAGTGCTGCCATTTCAGAGGCTGCTAATTTCACCTAGGGGTGGGATCAGACTAGTTGGGAGGAAGGCTACAGCTCTAATGCCTGTACCTCAACTACTACTAAAAATCATTTATTGCAAAGAAAAACATCAGTATGTGAACAGGGAGAATGATCTGGCAGTTTGGATGTAATCTAATAGGTAGTGTCACACATGCTTTTCATGCATTTCCACACCATCACGATCCCTTTCCAGTACTCCCTGGTGTGAACATTCGCCCTCTGAGCTGGGATGTTACAAGAAGTATGTAGCCCTGAAGCAGCCCTTAGGTCAAGGTTTTAGCCACCAGTGCTGTAGTTCTTGGTAGATGTCTGCTTAAAATCAAGAGTTGAGCAAAGTCACAGAGTTGTTTATTTCAGCAGGAACTAAATGCCTAGGTATCTTTGGGTGTTTGAGTACATTATTCCTCCAGGTCACTAGAGGATGAGGTTAGGGTTCTTCTACACTAAATTAGCAGGGCTTTTTGCCAAATTGAAGTCTTTCCCCGTATGGCATATTCTTTCCTCGTACAGACTAGGTGGGGCCTCCCTCTCCTTGGTTTCTAAGTTCAGCCGAAACCACAGAAAGCTTTACTGTCCTAGGAACTTGTGAGCTGAGTTTCGGTTGTTTTTCTTTTGGGATTGTTTTGCAAATCTTTCCTCTGGTGGGAACTCTGGAAATAAGCAAGGAGGCCTAGGGTATAACCCATCGTCTCAAAGTTTATTTTGCATAAGACTAGTTTGATGTAAAATGGGTTGTTAGTGATAATTATATAGCCAAAAAAAGTGCTTGATTTGCTCTTCCAGTCCAGTGTGGCATAAGGTTCAGATGGACTTTTACCTAACAGCAGTTATTGGTGAAATCAGCGACAAAGGGCATGTTTGACTGTCATCTGATTCTTTGCAGCTGGTCCTGAAGACCTTTGCAAGAACCCTTTGACCATGGAGGACCTCATCTGTTATAGCTTCCAGGTGGCGAGGGGAATGGAGTTCTTGGCTTCACGCAAAGTAAGGAACTTCTCAGGAAGAGTGGCATGTTATTTATTTGACTGTAGGAAGTAGTGCTGTAGGTCTGTAGAAGGAAACAGCGCGTTCATCTTTGGACTGGCAGTCATCCACAGCATTTTCTTTTTGCTCTAAGGCATACCCAAATCATTAATACTGCGGAGCGAAACAGCCCGTGCATTTATTGACGCAAATGTTAGTGATCTGTGTAAGGTTTATGGGCCACCAGTGCACAGAAGAATGGTTAAGTGGTTGGAGGAGGGGAGCTGCCTTGTAAGGACAATTAAAGGAATTAGGGGCAAATCCCTGGTAACAGGAACTAAACGAGAGTAAAGGATTTTGCTCCGTGGAGGTTGCTTGTGCCTTGTGCACTGGGATTGGAAGGGCCACGTGAGGAGAGATGGTACTCAGCTATGAAATTTCATGGATGACTGCTTGGAGAATCTCTTGTGGAAGACACCCTGGCAGTCAACAGCACCTCACCTGCATTTTGGCCTTCGAGAAGTATTTTTCTGTGGTTTGAGCCTAAATACGTAGAGCACATATTGCAAAGCATGAGAATTCCAGCAAGAGTGAGGAATTGCCTGCAGCTGTATAGAAACAAAAAATACTTAGAAACGGGAAAAGAAAATAGAAGCAGGAAATACAACACTGCTCTGGAGTGCAGGCTAGGTGTTCAAGAGCAGACTTCAGAGTCTTTTTCTAAAAACATGCCTTTCTGTCTGCCTTTCATGCATCCTGATTGATGTGCATATGTAAAAATACCTGCTTCCAGAATCTGCAGTTTCAGTCCATTCTAGAAGCAAATCTGTAGCCACTTCCAGAGTCTGATTTTTTTACTTCAGGCTGTCGAGGCTTGAGTTTTGAAGCGTTTGGGTTGTTAACTGAGCTGTTGTTCTGCATAGGTAGAGATGTGGACTTCTTTCTCTGTAGTAAAGATTAGTTTGCATTGGAATCAAGTCAGCGTTTTAATGTGGTGTTTTTCAGAGAAATAGTGGAGTACACAGTTTTGAGCGAAGCTAAGTAAATCTAAAGGTAATCAGATCTGAACCTGTTTTGTGTCAGCTTCTTAGGATAATTAATTAGCTAACTTCAAAGGCCCTCTCTGCACAGTGGATAAACAGATGTATGTTTGGACTTGGGAACACAAGTCTCCCTGAGCCAAATCAGTTGTGACCATCAAAAAAGCACTTAAAATCAGCAACTGTTGATGCTGAGGTTTCTTTTTCTTAAAAGGTTTTAAGAATTATCTGGCCTTTGAGGGTAGGAGAGCACATATGTGAAAGAGATCAGCCCTGTGGACAGAGCTGTGACGACAGGCAGCATACGAAGTTGTTTACTTCTCTTTGCAGTGCATCCACAGGGACCTGGCTGCTCGTAATATCCTCTTGTCAGACAATAACGTGGTCAAAATCTGTGATTTTGGCTTGGCTCGAGACATCTACAAAGACCCAGATTACGTCAGGAAAGGAGATGTAAGTTTCAGATTATCTGTTTGATAGAGAATAATTAATATGAAACCAGGATTTCTTTTTTCTTTTTTTCCCTTAAAGAGGTTTGTGGAAACTCAGTGTTTTGCTAAACTGTGATACCATTTTGTTTATGAAAATGCTTTTAGGCCAGACTACCCCTAAAATGGATGGCACCAGAAACCATTTTTGATAGAGTATATACCATTCAGAGTGATGTGTGGTCCTTTGGAGTTCTGCTGTGGGAAATATTTTCATTAGGTGAGTCACTTTAATTTTACTGAGCCATCTCTAAACAAAAGAGTCTGAAGAAAACAGTCAAAGTGTTCTTGGATCCTCTGTAGCGTTTTCTTTTTACTTCTTGAAAAATTCCTGTATATTTTCTCCATCAAAATAAAATCCTAAAATTTTCTTTAAAATGCAAATGTAGGAGCATAGGCTTGAAATGCTTCTTCATGCAATTTCAGTATGTGATGTTGTGCCTCATTTACTCAATCAGTTGCTGTTTCCATCATAAATATAAATTGTTTACGCATCCAAATAGACCGAATTGTCTTATTAACACAAACCATAGCAAGTTATTTGCTTGAAAATTAATCCCAAAATTTAAGAGTCTAATGCATTAAAATTACTGTTGCTTTCATTTTAGGTGCATCACCGTACCCTGGAGTGAAAATTGATGAGGAATTTTGCAGAAGACTGAAAGAAGGAACGAGAATGAGAGCGCCAGACTATACAACACCAGAAATGTGAGAAACTGTTCTTCCAGCTGCCCACATTTACCCCCACACTACCAGCAGGTGCAGGACCAAGCAATAGGTGCTGCTTTCTTTATGCTGGTATTTTAATTGGTTTTGCTGTTCTAGGTACCAAACAATGTTGGACTGTTGGCACGGAGATCCTAAGCAGAGACCAACTTTTTCAGAGCTGGTGGAGCACCTGGGGAATTTACTGCAAGCCAACGTCCGTCAGGTACGTGAACTGTGTTCTCTGGTTGCTGAAACCACCGGCTGAATCTGTCCTGTCCTGCATTCCAGCAGGTAGCTCCTGTTGATCTTACTGTGCCAAAGATGGTTATCTCAGTGTAAGTGAGGGTGTGGGCTGCAGTGCTTTTAATGGCTATACTGGAAAACAAGGATACAAGAACTTCATTGCCTGTGAGCAGCTCCATGCAAATTAATGTATTGAGGCATGACCTGTGTGCGGGCACTGCAGTAAAAGAGCCCACTGCGACCAGGTGGGTACGTGGGCCTCCCTTTCCAGCTCTCCATCTTGTGGCTTCCTCTTCAGTTACTAGGGAAGTGGACAAGGCCAGGGCAGTAGATGTGAGCCCACTGAATGAAGGAGGACGGATTTGGCTGTGTGCTCCCCTATTAGACAAACTCTCTAACCTATCAGTGATGATGTGAATTACACTGCCCTTGTAAACCATCAGGTTCATTTTCTTTGTGGCATTGGGATTCAAATGTTACTAAAATCTACTTTTATTTTTTCAAAGATATCAGTAAAAAGTCCAGTTTATGCATTATGTTACAGTATATCTTATGAAAATCTATTTTTAAAAATTTGAAACTACTTGGAAGTGGTTCTTATTAAGCTTCCTTCTTTTAATGTAGCTGCTCCTGCAAAGGTGGTGTGCTGTTCACAGTTTAATAAAACACCCACACTGTTGGGCTGATGCATTCCCCATGTACGTGCATGCATCTGTTTATGTCTGTGTGTCTCTGCAGCCTATTTAATTGTTGTATTTTTTCACTGCATTCTACAGGATGGTAAAGACTACATTGTCCTTCCTTTGTCAGTATCGCTGAATATGGAAGAGGATTCGGGTCTCTCTCTCCCAACTTCACCTGCTTCCTGTAGGGAGGAAGAGGAAGTCTGTGATCCTAAATTCCATTATGACAACGCAGCAGGAATTAGGTATTTTATATGATGGACATCCTACTGGGGCCTCTGGGAAGGTTTTGTTCATGGTGGGGGAAGGGAAAATGAAAGGAAGAGACTTCAGCTGCCTGGTCCATACTTAACCGTCTCCATAGGGATAAGAAGGAATTTGTAAAGCTTTTGTAGGCAAAAGCTAGTTTCTTACCTTCCCAATTAGTGATTTTCTTATTTGTTTTTAATGTTGCTACCCTTTCAAGATTTGGTATTCTCATTCAAAAACAAACAAACAAAAAAAGCAAAAACCATGAAAATATCTGTTGTTTGTTTTTGGGGAACCAGAACCTATAGAAGGTTTTACTTGTCCAATTCAGTTGTGTTCGCAGTGTTGTTGTGTTGCAGCTGCCAAGAATATTAATGATGATAGATCTATCATTAATAATCTCTCTGGTGTTTCTCCTCCTAAAGTGAAACAGTGGAAAGTAGGTCATGAATTGATAGTCAAGAGGAACGTGACCTAAATAGTGTTGTCACTGGTTTTTGTCCACTGCTTGCTTCTGGCGGGCTCCTAGGGCATCCTCAATGGCAGATGCTGTTGGGTGTCATGGCAGAGGTGACTTTCCAGTAAGGAGTTTGTACTAATGCACTTCAGGGGCTTATATTGGACCCTTTGAGAACCTCTGGCATGGGATGTAAGGGAGAGAGGCATTTTCTCATCCAGTGCAGCCACTGGGATGCTGGGAGCCCTGAGTTGCTCAATGCAGTCTCAGAAGGAGGAGGACAGAAAGAGACGGATGCCACCATCAGGGTGGAGACGGGCTCTGCTGGCAGGTTTCCTGTGGTTTCAATGAAGCAGAGCCCTCTGCCTCGCTGCTTGTATCATACCCACCACAGACGGAGTTCCCAGTGATTTGGGGTACAGCAGGATAACATTTCTTTGTGGTTCTAGAAAAGACTACATAGGCACAATGCATTTCACACTTCAGTTGAGCTTATGATCCTGCAGCTGAACTCTCAGCCCCATGTTTTAGTAGTGGGACAGGTCAAACTGTACATGTTTAAATGACAAAAAAGCATGATTTAACACTGAAAATATCATACTTATTTTCCACTTTTAATACTTCCTATATGGCTTTTCCTGGTGCCCATTTCCTGTTATGAACAGAAGTAAAAGCACTCTGTCAGTGTTTGAAGGAGACTTTGAATCTCTTTTTCCTCATCTTACAGGGTTGTGAAAGCACTTGTGGAAACCATGCTAGGAGAGGCAAAGTGAGGAGGTTAAGTCATGCTTAGGGGCTTTATTCTTATGTTCTGGTAGCTGAAAACGATTTTGTAGGCATGGATCTTGCTATACAGGTAGTGGAAAAGATTGATCTGTTCAGAGATGTGTTTTTCGATCTTCACAAAAGTGCTAACTGTGAGGAAAGGCTGACAAATATAATCTCTAAATCAAAGCTGAAGGAGGATAACAAGCACAGGGAAAACAAGGAGAATATTAAAGAATGTTTAGATTGCTGATGTAAACTAAAATCAGCAGGACCTCCTGACATCTGCCATATTATGCTTAGTAAATAGGTGTGCAATTTCTGAACCTTGAAAGGTTGTAATGAAAAACAGTCAGGTGAGGTATAGAGGAGTTAGTGTAAAGTGTAAAGATAATGCCTACTCTTAGAAAGAACAGAAAAAGTGTAGTTCTGCAATCAGTTTAATTTGAATTCTAGGAACAATCCTGGAATAAATGTTCAGATAAATAAAGGTATAAATTCCTACAGGAAAACAAATTAACTAAAGATGGCCAGCATGGATTCGTCAAGAACAAATCAAGTCAAAGTAATCAAAGTTTCAGTTTTAGAGAGAATAATTGACCTGGAGGATAGCAGAGAAGATGCATTTTGATTTCCTGTAGAACATTTTTGGCCTTTTTTTAATGGGACAATCTAATACAAAATGCAAAGCAATGTCAGGAAATACTCTGAGGACATCAGCTGAGCTCTCACTGCCACTGAGCAGGAGTCAGACTCCATGCATGGCCTCTGTCTGCCTGCACGCTGTTTCTAGTCCTGTTTGCACAGAGTTTGCTTAACCAGGAGGATCTCATTCACTGTAGCCCTTGTAGGCTGGCTCTTGCCTGGGCCGAGCAGAGGCAGGTCTCCCATACGTGGGAGGTCATTTAGATCAAGAGGCTGGGCTTCTCAGTCCTCACCACCCTGGAAAACTGTAGTCCTGGCCATGCAGCTCTGTGCCTAGGTGGACGTTTAAATGCAAGCACAGAGGGAGCTTCCAAACTTAGAAGGCAAGTTGTGGAGTGAACTTCTAGTCATGTAAGATCAGGTTGTCCAGGAGGGTGAGTGTCCATTCGATGGTTTTGGTCCTGGTAGTGTTGGATGGGAAATACATTAGATACCACTGCAGAGGAGCAGAAGACATGGCCAGTGCAGAGAGCTCGAAAGAACTGGTTTTGTTAAGTTTAGGAAGAGAAAATGGAGAGGGAACATAGTATCAGTTTTCAGTATATGAAAATTTGCTCCAAAGAGGTTGTTAAATAATTGTTCTGTGTCCCCAGCATTAGGAAAAATTTTATTTGCAGCAAGTACTTGCGTTTAATATTTGAAAAATGTTCTAAAGTATGTGAGCCCCTGAGCTACACAGGTACAGGCTACACAAGGAACTTGTAAAATCCCCACCAGTTTAAATAAATGCCTGCTGGAGATAAGCAGGATTCAGCATAGCTAGACTCAAAGCTGGGAAATGGGGCGAATGATACTCTTAATTGTCTCTAGCTTTGCACTTCAAGTGGATGCAGGTTACTCTACTAACTCCATGGCTTTTCCTTCATTAGCTGTTAAGAACATAAATTTGCCCTGTTTAAGTGGGACACCATCCATTTCATTCCATGTTCACTTAGGCAGAAAGCTGAGCGTGCCGTTTTGTTTGCTGTATCAGTATCTCCATGAAAGTCAATTTTATTTTTTTGTCCAATATTTTTTATGGACGTCATCCTGAACCAGAGGGCTTCTTTTGGAGAAGAGCCTTCAAGAGAGACTTAGCACTCCCTGTCCTGATCCCCACGGCTGAAGGGCAGCAGTGTGCTGAGTCTGCTGTTGTTGTCCTAGGTCCAGCCAGGGGTCTCAGAAGTGCAGTCCAAAGGAAGAGGCACATGTCTGTGCTCCAGGCTTCTCTGTTTATTATATTTCTAAGCAAAGCTTGCAGGAAGTGAAGCCCTCCAGTATAACTGGGGAAAGAAGCTGCTTTCTCAAAGCCGTTTCTTAGAATTTGCTCAGAGATCAATATTGTCAGGAGCAGAAGGTCAGAAATATGCCACTTTCTAGGCTGTTCATCCCTTTCAATAAACAGATATTTTGAAGTTTGCATAATATGTTTTGACAAAAGGATTAACTTCTCTGAAGGGAGATAAAAGAGTTCTGATATCATTGCGCTGTTTGCAGCCAAGTTGTGGATAGACACAAAATTTTACTGTTTTGTTTTCTTTGCAGTCAGTACCGACAAGGTAGCAAGAGAAAAAGCCGCCCCGCGAGTGTGAAAACATTTGAAGATGTCCCTTTGGTAACCACTGTAAAAGTTGTTCAGGAGGTGAGCTTGCCTATTTATACATACTTTCCTTCTATTATGCATTTTTTTGTGGTTTTAATCTTTTTTCATTTAATGCATTTCCAACACCTTTGCAGGAAAACCAGACAGATAGTGGGATGGTTCTTGCATCTGAAGAGCTGAAGGCATTGGAAGAGAATGAAAAACAAGTGAAAATACCCTTTAGGTAAGGCTCATAGGATTGCATATGACCTTTTACCTGCAATACATCAGAAGACTGATTGGTTTGAAAAATTGTTTGGAAGACAAAATCTTTTCCTAAAGTATTTTCAAAAACAGAAAGCAAAACTGTGCCCAGTCTGCCGGGTCATCTGCATTTGGTATTAGGAGAGGAGAGGTAATGCGGCTTTTGGAAGCCTCAGTCAGCACCCAGAAAAGACTTGTATTTATCAGCTGCAATAACATCAACCAGCCCTCGAAGGTACTGAGCTGGAGCACACAACTGAGCACAAGGGCCTGTCTGAACTGACGTACAGCTCTTGGTTTTTTGCTTGCTTTTTCTTTCTTTTTTTTTTTTTAATAGCTGACACTCAAGTTTTCAGGATGTACCTGGGTGTATTTTCAGAGCATTGTACGGGGGTTTCATTGTGCAGTTCACAGGAAGCACAGTGGTGCTCATGGAGCTGAAACCTCACATCTGCTCTCTGAGAGCATCTCGGGAATTATTTTTTTCCAGAGCACCTTCAGTGCAGACGAAGGTGTACTGCAGTTACAATTGCACCACAGCCGAAGTAGAGCCTCTAAGAGCTTTCTCTCCATTTCATCTGCGGTCGCAATCTAACTCCTCGTATTGTCATAAAATTAAACATCTTTTTCATGCATTAGCGAAGTTAGGGCATATGAAAAAGTCTCTCCTTATAATCAAATGCATGTTTAAAAAGGCTTGAAGCCAGGTTTAAGTACAGCCTTTTCCTTTGGTTGTTGCTGTGATGGAAAGCAGCTGCCATCCGGAGTCGCCCACCTGCCCTCCAGAAGACGGCTCTCTCCACAGCTCTCTCAGCCCTGTTTCTGATTGTTTTTTGCAGCACGCTGGTGCCCAGCAAGAGCAATGAGTCCGTCATGTCCGAAGCCTCCAACCAGACGAGTGGCTACCAGTCGGGATACCACTCGGATGACATGGACACCACCGTCTACTCCAGCGAGGAAACTGAACTCTTGTGTGCCCAGGAGGCCTCGCCCCCGCTCTGCCGCGCTCACGGGCTCCCCTACGAGAGCCCCGCACCACTCTAGGGTGAAGCTGGCAGCTCCAGCTCCCCCTGGGATGTGCCTTCATTGCCTGGGCTGGTGGTATTCAGGTTTCGCGTATTGAAAGATGGCATCCATGGGACTGAGAAAAGACATTTATTTTTCCTGAAGATGATGCGGAAGCATCTGGCAGCAAAACTGCGCCGTGCCAGGCTGGGGTTCTTTCCTCAAGAGACGCTAGTGGCTGAGGGTGCGAAGGCGTGGTGTGTGGGCTGTGCCAACCCCGTGACAAGAGCTGACCCTGGTGGTATGTGGAGCATCTGCCTGATGCAGGCAGCATCACGGCGTTCAGCCTAAATGTTTCTACTTGTACGAAATAATGGCACGTCCCTGCTTTTGTGGGGGTTTTTTTGTTTGTTTTCCCCTTGTGGCTGGACTCCAGGAAGGAAACAGCACGGCACTGGCTTCTTGTTTCTCAGAGTTATTCCTTGCTTGTACCTTCACAAACAAAAAAAGGAACCTCCAGCTCAAGGCTCTGGCACTCACTGACGGCCTGAGACTAAACATAGGCTGGGCTAAATATAGGTGGGGGTGATGGTCTCTGTCCTTGGCAGAGGCGAAAGGCTGCTGTACAAGTCCTCATGAGCTGCATTTTCTCAGTGAAGTTGGTTAGTAGGGAGAAGGCAGAGCCGTGAGCCAAGTGATGGGACTCAAATAGCAGGGCCATGCCTGACTTCTGAGGATGGCTCTGCTCCCCTTTCATCCCCAGCACCCTTGACTCACACCAGATGCCTGCCTGCCTCTGAGCTGTGTGAAACTGCTGCAGAAAATACTCCCCTCCCCCCAAATCACCGCTCGTAACAGGGAGAAAAGGCAATGTCATTTACCTTAGGGCCACAGGAAGCTCTGTGGTTCTGGTGGGGCATCCTAAGGGCACCCTACCTCTCATCTCATCCCCCCTCCCTCAGATTTAGGTCTACTCACTTTGAAAACTGTCCTTAGCAGTTTGCAGTGGCAGAGTTCTCAGTTTATGTAGCCTTGGGAATCCGTGGCTGGTTTCATGGCAGCTCTGATCTTCTCCGAGTGATGAAATTGTGCCTAATTGTTGGACAACTTCTTACCTGTGCTCTTGTAGTCCCAGAGCTCTATTGATAGACACAATGAGGACTATAAGATCAAAATGTAAAGCTATTTCTACTGAGTTCTTTTTGTATTTTTATAAGTATTTTTTTGTTTGTACTTACTATAATGTCAAATGCTGGGAACCATGAATATAAGGCATATACAGTATTTATAGCCTCTTTATGTAGAAATAAATGTAATATATTAAAATATAAATATATATTATATAACAGATATTGTACTATTCACATTTTGTATCGGTGTTCTGTAGCATTGCAAAGGTCACAAAATTTTTTAATAGCTAAAACTTTTCACTTCATTAAAAGGGACTGGAAATTTACAGTGAGGGGCTACAAGTAGGTTTGTTTTCTTTTGTTATATCCTTTCTATTGACAGGGAAGATTCTAAAGTACTACTCGTTTCAAGTCTATGAACATGTGTAGTAGGCATGTGGAGTAAAGAAACTTCAGTGGTTTTTAGCACTTGGTAATAAATACCTTTAGAGAAATGGCCAGAGAAAGGGATTGCTTGTACAAGCTGAATCTCCTCTGAAAGAGTTTATTATGTTCAGTTGGGGATGGTTGATCTAATTGTATTGTGGCTTTTGCCTGGGGAGTGGCATTTTCCCTTAAAGCCTTGTTCATCTTTTCCCACCTGTGTTTCTTCCAGCTCACTTCTCACAGACTAAATGTTGTCCCTGCTCTTGTGCAGCAAAGTCTTCCTTTATTTTAAATCTGTACTTAAAGCTCCTACCTTTTTACTCTGTTGCCCAGTTTTTAGCTTTCTCTTCTGTATTGTGCAGGCCTTTTGTTGTCAGGGCAAGGCTGTCCACTGCTAAGGACATAACAGCTTATGCTAAAAAAATGTGCAAGGGAAGTCAAGCCACAAATTGCAGACTTTGATTCAGCCTCTCTTTATTGCAGTTTGAAATGAGACAGGCTGCTGCATAGTGACAACACTTGTCTAAGAAGTGAGAGATCTCACTGCTGAATTCTTCTCAGGCTGAATGTGGGACTAATGCCTTCTACACATTATGTGCATTCCCCAAATACAAGGTTATGGGATATCAAGCTGTAAATGTTTCTCCATTGCTCCCCCTAAATCTAAAGCATTTTACAGCCAGGAAATCAGGAGCCGGGAGGTCAGATAGAAAAAAAAGGGAGAGGCTTCCTAGGTCTTGTGTAAGGGGTTCTATGAAGGACCTGTATTTTCATGTACATATTTGACATTTGTCTTGCTTCCCAGACAACAGTCTAGCCATCAGAGTACGCTCAGCAGACAATGCTACATCCTTTAACATCCCCCCCTCTGCAATATTTTTCAATATCTTTAATGAAAATGCTCTTCTATGTATTATTACACAATGGACATAAAATAGTGACACTGAGAGAACCTCGATGAGGCACATGTTGGAGAGTCCTAATAGTGAGGTGGAGATGGAGATGTGTCATTGATACCCCTCTGCCCTAGAGCTGCACTACCCAAGGTTTGGGATGTTCAATTTAGACATCTCACTTTGTAGCTTTTTTTCCTCTCCAGCTTGATGTAACACACGATATGTGCCACATACACTCATTCAGATGCTTCCCTGGGTGTTCATGGTACCTCTGAAACAGCCACCCCCCACAGTGCAGACTGACGAAGTTTCAAGACATTGCCGTGTCAGTTACCAAGTTCACACTTAGAGTCCTTGTCAGCCAATTAAACTCTCTTCTGGGTCCAAATAGTTTTAAATATGCCTGAAAAAATGTGGTAACTAGCACACACCTGCTTTAGGAAAGGAAATTAGTTTCTAAAAAAAAATCAACCCAAACCATATATTCACTGTCAGAAGCAAGCAAAGGTTCTATAAATGTGTTCATATATTTGGCATCCAGTAACACAATTCTTTTCTTAAACCACGGCCATTACATCCTTTAAACACCTGGACTTTTTGTTGTATTCTGAATACAGCACATTCAGCTGAACCCTAGTCATGCCACATCTGTCTTTGAGATGCTTTAAATTCCAAAAAGGTTATTTTCAGTGAAACAACAGGCATGTAATGCACAGATTTGCAAATGCCTTGCAAACCAGTCCCAGCTTTATCTCTATCCCGCAGCCATGCAGCAAAGTGTCAACATTTGGATCAGCATCCTTATCCATGAAATTCAGCCTGGATCTGAGCCCAATGAGCTACAAATAGAAGGGACCCTTATGAGATTATGTATCCAAACATATCACTGTGAGCAGCTGGGTTGGAGTGAGGAGAGGCAGTGATGGGATTGACTTGTCTTGTTCAGAGGAACTGCCAGAAAGAGCTGTAATTGCTGGTGGGTTAGGATGTGGGGAATCAGGCACAGCCATGCCAGAAATAGGCAGTTTCAGGGCTTGGAGATGGCTCATGTCCGCTGTTATCAATGTAAACACAGCCCACCTGAAGAATGCAGGGGTGTTCAAGCATGGTAGGTAGGTCCTTCTCCCTGCAAAAGACGCTGTAAAATGTATCTCACCCTATTCATGGAAATGTCTTGGCAAATCCAGTCCTTGCCTAAGCTTTTCTTATTAATGCATCTCCAATTGCAAACAAGTGCATTTCACATGAGAATAAAAAGTGTTAGGGTGATACTCCATGTCTTTTGATGTGGTCATCCTGAAAGACCATGCCTGGGGACTTTTAGGGCAAAGTGCTTATTAATTCTAAAAGCAGTATGTGACTGAAACCACTACAGTCACAGAGCTGCTGACATTGGGGACAAAAATTTCCTCCTAATGGCATCTCTTTTTATGGTTCCAAGGCTGCAAAACATAACTGGGTAGCATGGATAGCCTCCAGATATAAAGCTGGAATTTGCTATTTTTATGTGAAACATTCCCAAACCATGAATCATCTGAGGTTTCCCCTCATCACTGATACTTGAGTACACACCCTGTGTTACCTCTCAGTATGGGACCTCACAAAGCAACAGCAAGGGCAAGGAAAACAAAGTTAACGTTTGTTCTTCCTAATTGACAAATTTATTAGGGACAGAAGTTAACCGACAAAGACCTTTTCTTTGGACTTCAGCCCTGTATTTTTATTCTGCCTGGCTGAGTGTTGCATTCTGTGTTGTAATATATGTCCTCAGCTCCTCAACCCCTGACATTCAGGCTGATTAAGTCCCAGAAGGTCATTGGGAAACATAGCAGGAGCTTGTAACATATGGTGCTGATAAACATCTCGGCATCAGAGATAAGGAGCTGGTCAATGTAATCTTAGGAAGCTCAGGTTTTGTTGCCATAAAACTGTACAATGTAAAGCCTAATCCCTACACAGGTTTAATTAGCTGTTAAACATATCAGATTCATGATGAAGGGTGTTCTGGTTACCTAGACATTGTTCACTGGCTGCCACCGGTTGGTTCAAATGTGAAGTATCTCTGCCTTGCAGCTTGTTAGGATGACATGTTATGGTGAATGATGACTGCTCTGTAAGTTTTGGGGCGGAGCAGGGGGGAAATGAATTCAATTTCCAGACCCTGTAATGTCAGACACAGCCTCTGGTGCCAGGTAAAATGGCAGTGCCATGTGGCTTCCTGAGTCCTGAGCTCCTTATAAGATGGAATAGATGAAATGAAGCTCAGTTATCTTTTCCAAGGAGAGCTGAATCTGTTCACCACCCTACAAAGCTGTTTCCCTGGGCTCCACGCTGCGCTCCCTTTCAGTTCAGTCATGCTAAGTGGCGTGATTAGCAATGGTTTCACAAAGAGTGCTTGGTTTTATTTCTCTCGGTCTGTTTCCACACTACAGTCAGAAGCACGATTGCCACTCGTTGTAGATAGACAGAAGGTAGTTTTCATCCTGCCCAGCTAAGCAGCAGCACCAGTGAGGGTTCGGCAGCCTGGACTTCTGCTTGGCCCAGCATCGCCCATTGAAGTGAGTGCCCCGTGACAGTGGGGCACACAGCAAAGTCTGTTTGAGTCATTTGAGGCTGAAGATGGCAGGTTGTTTTCCACCACTTATACCCAGTGTACCAGATCCTGGCTCTGTGGACCCTGGTTAACTCTGCAGATGATGGGGGCCAGCAGGCAGAGGTGGCCTTGGTTTTGGGACTGACACTGCCTGGGCTTGGCAGTGCTGCATTGCACGGAGCAGGGGAGAGGAGCCAAAGACTGAAAGAAAGTTTTAGTAATTGTGTATATCCTTTTCAAATATGCATAGGTCCTTGTACTGGAGAGTTGTTCTTCAGCACCAGGAGCCAAGGAAGAACAAAGGGGTTTTGCTTGTTAGAGACCTTCAGGTTGCACTGTCAAATTGGAAGACCAGCATTATGTAGAGGCTGCTTTATAGTGAATATTTCATGCAGAAGTAGGGCCCCTTTATTCCTAGGAAGGACAATTCCTGACATTTTCTAGGGTTTCACTTGTACACTTGCCCCATTTCTTTCTCTGTTCACCATGTTCAGGCTATGGTTTAAGAGCTGATCCATTGGGAAAGGCATCTGAATCAGCAATGGACCCTTATGTTTAATATCCTTTGATGGATTTTCCACTTTTTGAACTCTTAACATCTGCAACATCCCGCAGCCAGAGCTGTTTGCATGCAGATTTTCACTTGATGGCCCAAGCTATTTTCCAGTACATTGATCAAGTTTTCCCTACCCACTTTCTTCATGTTATTTAGGGTTTTATGGACAGCTGTCTCCCAGTCTTTCCCTTTCAAGTCAGAGCATTCCCGTAAAATCTGTTTGCATCTCCCCAAACCTGTAAATAGGGCCCCTTGGTGAGAAGGTGACATCTGTCTGGCATGATTCCCGAGCAGGTCTCCACGAGATACCCGGCTTCCGTCGGGAGGAAGGAGGGTGTGGGACGGCCAGCAGAGGACCGTGTTTTGTCAAGCGATTTGCGTGACGGATGTACCGCAGCATCGGCAAACATCAGTCAATGTCGAGACCCGACTTTGCCGGCATCTTCTCAGCGCTGCTATTTTTGGCTGGTGAAAGGTTTCCAGGGGCTGGGCTGGACTTGTCTCCCGTGTGCAGTGTCGCCCCGTTCCCAGGCTGTTTGTGCTGGCTCCTGGCTGGCTGCGGGGAGGGATAAGAGGCAGAAGGCAGGGGCTGGATGACTGAAATGCAGCACAAACAGGAGCACCATTTACCACCATGAACCAGCCGAACAGAGGGAAAGCCAGGCCTATCTTATCAGTTACGTACTCAGTTAAGACTCGGGGGTATAAAAGCTCTCTTTAAACTCTGGGTAATACCCCATAAACGGAGCTCTTAGGAGATAACTTCACCAGCAGAACTTTTTTGGTGCACTTATGTGTAGTTTTGTATTACAATCACAAAGACATCTTTATATTGTCTGATAAACTTCTTAAACTGGCAACAACAATTTAGCATTTCAGTTTAGTTAAGTACTAAAACAGCAGGGAGTGTGCAGCTAAAGCAATACAACTATTAATATATGTTTGGTAATGCTATCAGAACAATGGCTTCAGTCATTTCAAGCCTGCTCCCAGGCTAATGTTGCTAATTTTTCAGGAGGATTATTAAGTTTTACTAGCAATTTGCTTCTCAGTATAATTATATAGCTATTAAAGAAATCAATATTGTATCACGTAGAGTCCCTTAATAGCTATAGTTCGTTGAGTCTGTTATGGGGCCAGCTTTGAAATCAAATAAGGAGGAATCTTTACAATTCTGCTGAAACTGGGCTTTGCATGATGAGATAGATGTCTTAGACATTGAAGAAAAGCTTGCAAAATCTGTCCTCAGTCTTAAATCTTTGCATTCAATTAACAGTTTTACAAGTAGACTGTAGAAAATCATTGCTGTGTTTTAAAATTTTTCCCCCCTTCTGACTCCTAAACATCATTAAAATTCCTGACCACTATACAGCTTTCAAGCAAATAATACATTCTCATAAATATGTAAATTCAAATCACCATGTCATAAACACGTTTGTCAGTTACTCCAAAAACTCACTAGCCTAAGGTGAAGAACTCTTTGCCACAGAAGTGTCTGTGACAGATTTCTCATCTGAATTGATGAAGTGCTTTTTATTTTTCATTATATGATGCTTTTTCTTTTTTAAGAGCACATCCTTAGGTTCGGGCGCATTAAAGTTCATCAGAGCTTAAATATCATGGTAAAAAATGCAAGGTAGATCTCAGGCAGCTCTCGCTTCACGAGCTGTACCTGCAGAATATATACTTTCAGTATAGCTCAGCCCAGCATTTCTCTGACACTTACTCTGACATTAAATGTCAGAGTTGGGCAGTTTCTTCACCAGAAGAAACTCCCTAACCTTGCCTTAGGACTCTTGGGCTTAACCCTTACCCCATGTTGTGTGGGAGTTTTTTGTGCCAGCAAAGGACAGAGGTGACTGAAAACAAATTGGGGTGGGGTTATTTGGTTGCTTGATTGTTTTTTTCTCAGGTTATTTTGAACTCAGCTCCCAGGACATAGTTTGCTGAGCATCACAGCTATAAACATGGATTTGGCAGCTGCGGAAGGGAAAGCTGTGGGTGCTGGCAGTAGTGGAGAGGCACAGCTTCAGTCCTTCCTCCAGCTAGCACTGCTTGTGAAACTAAAACCACTGCAACCTTTTTTGGATGCAGCACAGCGTGTCTATGTGGCCACGAACTGCAAATGGGGGAGAGTCACCCACTGCTCCCATCTGGGGCCTTTTCTGAAATGGTAAGAAAGACATTTTCCCCTGTCCACAATATACTTGTTTTTTCTTCACTAGCTGAAGGAACTTCAAGTAAACTCGGAGATATTCCTTCAGATGTGTAAAAGTCTTCATCAAAAGAGTTCTCTGCATTCCTTTTATTTGTGTCACAAATAAAAAGACACAAATAAAAGAGAATGAGATAATTTAGAGAATAGATAATATTTTGCTTGCTCCCCGCATAGGTTGTGCCTTACAGAAGCGGAGTTGTAGGGAAAAACTGTTTTCTATCTCTTCCAGCATAAGAACTAGTGAGCATCAGCTGCAAATACCTTAATATAGTTTTCATCTGTGCTTAGTAAACTTGTGAAATTCTTTTTCACGGGTTGTAAAAATTTACATCAGTTGAGCAAACTGTTGAGCAAATTAATGGAAGAAGAAAGCATTCAGAGGTACTGAATACATAAAACACCCTCACAAGTTCAGCAAACCTCTGAGCTGAAAATCATGGGAAACTGAGACAGGGTGTTTGGGAGAAGTTTTGTATGTGCTGATCCTGCTGATTTGCTGTTCCTTTGGCTTCCACAATCGACTGCTAAAGCTCCTAGAGGGGTGCTTCGGTGTACTGCGAAATGACCCCCTGAAGCTTTTATAAGTGAACTTGTAAGCTCTTATTGTTAACTAAAACATTGTCTTGACACTATTTCTCTGCAAGAGTTACAGTTTTTGAGCTGCATGTAAAAGATGATAAATGTGTGTTTTCCAACACATGCTTAAAGTGCTCTGCAAGGAGCGCCATATACATGGGTAAAACAAATTCTGCTAAAATTGCTCGAAGTGGTTCCAAGCCCTTGGAAAATAACTGTGTCTCCAAAGAGAGGGTGAAGGACAGTGGACCAGACACTGTACCTCACATGGGTAGCTGCAGCCTGCAGTTAGATTTCAGCAATGCTTCATCGCCACCAAGTACCAGCTGCACGGCTTGTACCTCTCCAGCGGCTTGTTGAAGAGTCATGTAACCTCTGGGTGAGAGACTTTAGGCCCTGATTTTCAGCCTTTTTGCTGCAAATAAACACTGCATTCCTGACATTTCAAGTACACAGGCAGAATATCCTCAGCTCCATCAGGCTGCTGACATGTTGTGCAGAGGAAATCTATTACAGCCTCAGGAACTGATGGGTTTCCTACTCATTCTCAACAGATTGACTGGTGCTAAATATACATATCCTGTACTTCCACACAGTCTTGGTGAAGAAGTCAACCTGTTTACCATTTTTTTTAAGATGGAAAAAAACAAAAGGTGAATGTGAATTGGTAATTCATAAAGGAAAAACTAAATCACATTTTTCTTATCACTCCACGCTTCTAGCTCAAAGTTCACTGAACACAACAGGAGACCATGCTCAGCAATGCACAGAGAGGGAAAGCTCATTGACACCACTGGGATGCCTGTGTAGTTAGTAATTTTACAAGGTAAAATTTCCTCGAGGCTAAAGCATGGAAATTCTAAACAACTGCTGAAAGCCCATGACATGTAAAGGCTGTTTACTTTGGTGTCTTTGGATGTTGCCCTGCGGCATCGACCTTTAAGAGACAGTCAATATTCCGGCCTCAGGAAGTCCCCAGTGAAAAAACACAGCTAGATACACGGAGCTCGGTCCTGCAGCTGGTGGGACTCACGCACCCACCACCTCTCTGCAGACACATGAATAACTGCCCTGAATATGAGCCTGAGCAGAAACACCCTGTCAGGTTTGAAGCTTGTTATTTGGGGCAGACAAACGCCAAATATCTGGCAGTGCTGCTGCAGCTCTGTCAGCCCATGCGCAGCAGGGATGTGAGAGATCTGGACCCAGGGGTTGTACAAACCATGTGTGATGCAATACAGGTAAGAGGCCTTCACAAGACTGTAACACAGCAGTTCACCTGTCTGACTTCTTCCAAGCCTTTCCCATAAGGCTGAAGAAACAGAACAGACAGTCTGATAAAGCTGCCCTCTGGGAAACCCAGCTCACTGTTTCAGGTGACACCTCACTACAATCTTTGTCCTTTTCCAGTAAGTCACTGGCTCGCTTTAAGTCTTCTCCTATGTGAGAAGTATGATATAAGCTTGTAAACAAATTTCTTCTGCAAATATCACTGTAAATCTGGGGTGGGGACACAGGAAATTTCAGACACAACTTACTTTACTCTCCCTTTAAAGTACTCTACCTTAAAAGTTTAAGATTAGACCCTAGGCGTTAACTATTCAAATAGTTTTTTTCTTCCTTATTCCCTTGTTTCACATACACTCTGACACCTTAACATTTCAGTCATCCTCCCTGCTATCTTTAGAGCAAGACTCTAGAAAGCTGGTATAGTTTTCCTTAGTTACTGCTGGGAATAGATGGAGATGCAAGCAAGGCTGTGATTGGCATTGTCAAAGCAGGAACTAATCAGCCCCTGGGAACAAACATTTGCTGTTCTGCTAGGAAAGCAGTAGGGGAAACTCAAGTTACATCTGGTGTTCTCTCAACTCAGCTCTCTGCAGACAAGGTCATGTTAAAATAAAACTCATTAGAGGAAGAATATGCTAATATTACCTGAGACTGAAATAAAAGGGGAAAGCAGACAGGTCTGCCCTCTAAGCCTAGAAGCTGAACTCGCCGTGGCTCCTGCTCTTGCGGTCAGATTTCTTAGTGCCTAATAAGTCACAAACTCCATCTGAAGTCTTTTGCCAGTACCGGACTATATATAAAATAATAAAATGGAAAACTACTAGATTCAAGTGGTTAGTTAACTAAAAATTTACTGCAGGGGTGAGGGAGAGAGGACAGGCAGGCAGTGTGATCATATTAGAGTGATTTCCTGCCCAGGGTCTTCAGGAACCATCAGAGTGATGTTATGCAAAAAGTCAAATGCCATACATGTTATACCACAATGACCAAATACATTTTTTAGAGAGTCTAGGGAACAAGTTTTCTCTGAAGATTGTAGGATTTTTGCCCTCCTATAAACCTCCTCCCTGTGAAGAACATCATCCTGCAGAAAGAACTGTGTGAAACTTTGTCCTCATTGAAACCCAAGAGTGTTTCACCTTGGATTTTAATCCAGCCAATATTTTAAGTGTTGCTGTCTCTGCAAGAACTGTGCATAGAGAAATCACCTTTCACTGGCCTCACAGTTTCTGAAGCCCATGGGACAGTATCTGTGGAAGAAAACAACAAGGCCAGTTAGACAACAATAACCCAGGCTTCTCCCTGCGAAACGGCAGTCCCCTCCCAATGCAGCTAAAGGAAGCAACAAGCCAGATGAGGAAGGTAAACTTGGGATCTGAAAGGAAAGAGTCTCTGGTATTTATAAAAGTCAGAGGTTCACACGGAAACTTGGTTACAGCACTGATCCTCTCCAGTCTATTTCAGGACACACAGCCCTTTCTCAGCTACAGTATTTGACTCATTAGTGCTGGAATATTGCTCCTCTTTTTAACTCTTTAAGCGGAAAACCGTGGACTGATTTGAAACCGTAGTGACAGCTAGAATATATGAAGTGAGAGCTGAGTGCTGAAATTCATTGCATGAGTAAAAACAGAGAGAAAACCAAACCACAGCTTCAGCATGTGAACTGGAAGCAACAAAGCCTTTTGACCCATCATGGTCTTCTGTGATGGACATACCCACGAATCGAAAAACAGAAAGGGAAATTGCCTGCAGCAGGCATTGCGATGAAGTGCAAAGAATGCAGTTGCATGCTACGTTTCAAATGTTAATATTCTCTGAAAGAAGAGCATGGACTGCATTTAATGTCTTCTCACAGGATCTTGGGATAACTGAGTTTGGAAGGAACTACAGAAGGTCTCTACTCCAGGCTCCTGCTGAAGCATGGCCAGCTCTGAGGTTAGATGAAAGTGCATTTCACCACTCTCTTTGAGGCATTGATGAAGATGTTAGACACAAGAGTTTACAAGATGGACAACTGTGGTACCCCACTTGTTACCAGCTTCTAGGCGGAGGATGACCCATCAACCCTCAAAGCCTGATTATCCAACCATTTTTTCAGCCCTCTAGTTATCCAGCCATCCAGACTGTAGAGCTCTAACATGAGGTACAAGATCATTGTGAGCGGCAGCCTCAAAAGCCTCACTAAAGGCACCTGCAAAGCCAGTTGTTTTATCACAGGAGACAATTGGGATGATCAGGCGTGACTTACCACTCTTAAATCCATGCTTACTGATACCAGTCACCTTCATTTCGTTATATGCCAAAAAATATCTTCCAAGAATACTCGTTTCAAAATTTTCCCAGGGATCAAAGTGAGACTTTGATCTTTGTCTGCAGTGCGCTGGATTGTCCTTTTTGGTCTTTTTTGACCGTGTGTGTAGCATTTGCTTTTCTCCAGTCATTAGAGAGACTGTTTAACTGACTTTTCAAAGATCATGCAGAGGGACCTTGCATCTCAGTGGACTGTACCTACAACTTTTGGAGGGACCGGAGTCACTTCAATCCTTTAGCCCCAGAAAGACAAGAAAATATTTTGAGGTAGGAGGTCCTCAGCCTTGTGAGCTCTTCTGAGGGCTACCACAGGGGTCTAATCTCTTGCATTTTCTATTTAGTATGTCTATATGATACTTGATGAGAAATAAAGGCTCTAGCTATGACGAGTAATAGATGTCAACCTCCAAGCTTAAAGGATTAAACTATAGATGACACCTGACTCTTAAGTTTCTGTTGCTCCTGTCCAGGTGATATGTTGACTCAAAGGAGACAATCCTTTCATTTAGAGAGGATTCAATACTTAAACCTAAAAAAGAGCTAGATGCCTCAATCCACACAACAGGAAATATGCTTACATGTGCTTAAATATCTACAGCAGGAATTACTGGGAAACAAGTGGGTTGTCCTAATGGAAGAGGTGTATAGCCATTTACAGCCCAAGTGTAAAATATCTTTCTCACAGAATCAGAGTATTCTGAGTTGGAAGGGACCCACAAGGATCCAAGAGATCCAAATTCTGGCCACGTACAGGACCATCCCAAAGAGTCACATCATGTGCCTGAGGGTAAACTGCTCTTTCCATCCATAGACAACTGTAATATTTTAGCAGTTAATGCTGGATTATTCATCACTCACTTGTACTAATGATGGGTCATTCTTGGTTTGTCTGCCTGGAAAGTTTGGACTCTGCACTGACCTTTGAGAGCTTTCTGCTGCCGTCAGTGTAGAAAGCAGCAGCCAGCCCAGCCAGAGCCACAGTTGCATCTTTACATGCATCACACCATTTTACAGACCCTATTGCCTTTCAAGTACCGGGAGGAGACCAGCACGTGTAATTTCATACATAGCTCCTTGGAAAGCTCAGAACAAGTGCCTGGGTCCTCAGAAGTGCTAGGGCTTCCGCAAGCACTTGTGATCCACAGAGAAGATATGCCTGGTTTTGTTTGGCTCAAGATTTTTCTGAGAGCCTTTTTCCAGTCATGTGAGATATTATCCTGGGAAGGACAGGCAAAATTCTGCTGTGTGGGGAATACCCTCCTTTGCAAATGCTGGTGAGGCACAAAAAAAGGTGCAGGCTCAAATTAATTCTATTGGAAGGTGAGTAAGCCTTTTGCCATCCTGGAGACTCTCTCTTGGCTTTTTGCCATTGTACCTGGGTAATTTCTTGTGAATTAAGTACTCTTGGATTTGTCGACCAGCAGGAATTGTCTATAAGGCTATGTCTGCATTAACCTCAAGGCAACTCTGTGGCATGATTCATGAGCTGGTGCCAAGGACTCAGTGACCATGCTGCATGCGGGGAGGGGAGGTTGCTTTGAACTGTTTTTAATCTGACTCGGAGCCCGAATGCCCTACAGTGGCTGGGGCACGTCAGCTGTGTTTCTAGAGCTCACCCTTTTGTCTGGCATCATCTGAAGGGATCCTGGTTTACACATGCTATAATGTGACCAAAGAATTCAGCCATGAGCAGGAGTGGAAGGTTTGCTTCCAAAATGTTCCTTCAAAAAGGAACAAAATTGCTAAGGTCAGTACAGCCCGAGTTCCCCACTCTGAATACTGGTCTTGACTGTAGGAGTTTCCATATCACTGTTAGTCCAGGTCTCTCTCCTTGTCCAGACCTTTCCTACCACTTGTTAATATAAGCCTTCAGCTTTTCTCAACAAATTGGTTTGAACTCTCTAACCTCAAAGGTTAAGCCTGCTGCTCAGTGAGTATCTCATATTATCTGCCTTTATAAACTGGAAGAATGCCTGTGTCATCCCAGCTGTAGATGTTTGCTCCGCTCCTGGCAGGATTTTAAAATTGCAGGTTACACCTGTTTATCATCTGGAATGAGAAAAGCAATGTGACTCTCTCTGTAGCAGTAATGTGTTTATCTGACAGCTCAAGCTCAGGATCATGAGATCCTCAGGAGACCACGTTTCAACTTGGTATCCTGATTTGTGGCCTCTAATTGTTTGTTTTGAAAACAGAACTGTCACCAGCATCCCTTGAAAACAGAGCTCTGGGTTTTAACTATGTTGTAGCAGTCACTTGATATTACTGCTAAAATGAGAGAGCATGTTGGTGTTAATTGAGGTCAGCATCAGATGTGTTTTATTGGCTTCTGATTGCTACCATTACAACCATTATTCCTACTGCTTGCTTTTCTATAACCTCCTGCTCATCCATTAGGTAGTATATCAGTTAAGCAGGTTTCTTCCCATCATAATGAATAGCAAATGAGGGATAATAGGAAAGTCAGCTTCTGCTCCTTGAAATTAATGGAAGTGTTGTCATTTCACCAGCATCATATTGGGCTGAAAAACATATTATAGCATTTCTCTTCTTTAAAAAAAAAAGAAAGAAAGAAAAAAAGGAAAAAATTAGGATTTTGCACTTAAATCAGTCCTAAAACTTAAAAGCTACCATTCCAAAAAGGAATAAGAGAGAGGGGGGAACCTGTCAGCACCCTCACCTTGAATAATCATGGCTTCTGGTCTCATGATAAAAACTTCTCTCTGTTTTGACTTTGGGAAGACATCCCAGTTTCTGGATGCCTGAAAATAATCACAGGGCACATAATTCACAAGTACATTCAGACGTGGTTGTGTCACAGGGAATTTGATGTGTAATAGAGGGATGTGTTGGACAGAAGTTCTGGGGAAGGTCATACTATTCCAGGCTATCTCAAGCAAGATCCTGGGATGGTGGAGGACTGAGCTAATACGGGCTAACAGGAACCATCAACAAAGACCTACAAAGAATCAAGGTGTCCGCATCTTTTTCTGCTTCGTGATTTAGAAGCTGTGCTACATCTCCTTTTCAAAGCACTTAATGAGTTTCTCCAAAAAAATAGGATCTTCTTTTTGCATCAGCTGTTGATGTTCCATGAATCCATCCTTAAAGGGATGATGTGCTTTGTAAGCAGTTTAAAGTATTTCCCAACACTGCATTCCTCACTAAAACACAATTTCTTCTCCTTCTGCTCCTACTAGCTTGCATTTATCTGATCATCTGGTTTTGTTTCCGTTTTTCTAAGTCAAGTTCCTGTGGTGTTTTTAGTCTTAGTGGTAATTTTGATTTATTTTGATTCAGGTTTCAAGATTTTACAAGGGAGCACAAGAGGAGAGAAGTTTTGCAATAACCCAACTCACATTTGCAGGGAGATAATGGAGTTTGAGTTCATGCTTGAGCATTCCCTTTTCTGTCCCTGGTGAGTAAGGTGAGAAGTCATCAACCATGAGCTCAGGGATGAAGACAACTGGCCCGGGAAAATGAAGTCCTTCACCACCTGAAGGAAGTGAGGTAAAGATGATTAGGCAGGGTAGCAGATATGTTTCTGCCCAACTGGCCCTGCAGCCCAGAGACACTGGAGGAGTGCAGTGAAACGGAGCAAAAAATAAGTGGTGTGAAGGATGACTCGTTGCGTTGGCCAAGCTGCATGTTATAGTCAGATCTTGGGAAGAGATCAGGCTTGGGAAAAGATAAAAAGTGTAAGAGAGCGTCTTCTCGCTCTCTGTCCTCCAGCCAGTTTGAGTAGCTGGAAGCCTTGGTTTCTTTTGCCTTTATTACCTATTTCCGTGCAGCACTTGTAGCAAACTACCTGAGAAGTGTGACCAGGATGGAGCTTGCTCTGGCTGGTCAGGGCTTTACATCCCAACCCGCAGGGACAAGCCACACGGGCTGACAGAGGTGAAATGAGATGTGCTTGGAGGGACAAGGTTTTAACACCGAGCCACGCCCAAGCACTTACAGGACAAGGGTTGCACGTGGATAAACTAATTTCACTATCACCATTTGGATGTCATCAACACTCATCTGTCCTGGAATTAAGCTGCATGCTTTTAAAACAAGGCATTGTGTTTATCTAGTTAGCAAGATGACTGTCAATGACCTAATCTTGAGGTGTAATATTTACACAGTAAAAATAAGGATTGTTGACTAATAAAAGATTGCAATTAATGGCAAGAAAGCAGTGATTCATTCATGGAAAAATTGAGCCTGACTGTAGAAAGGCACCTTAAACAAGGGTTGAAAGAGCCTTGGAAGAAGAAAACCATCATTCATCTTTGCACGTCTTTTGATTGAAGTTGTTTTAGGAATCACCTTTCAGAAGGAAAACAACCATAGCATATAAACCACTTTGCCATTGTTTATCCAAGGCAAAACATGGGGACACAACTTAAGTGTGTATAAACAGTTGATTTCATGGGGAATTAGTCTGTATTTCAGGCATGAACAGGGCAGCAAGGTACAACGTGCTTCAAGCTGCCGCTGAAACTCAGAATGCTTATGACAAGGGTTTTGGCAGAATTTGTAATGTTATTCAGAATATTTATCTTTGTAATAATTTTTCTGCTCTGATACTTAGTTTTTACCTGCCACAACAACCAGTAAAAGCTGAGGTAACAGTCCAGAATATTTATCCTACTTGCTCATGATATTTAAGGTTAAGATGCTTCTCTGAGTGCTCCTAAAGTCAGTCTTTCGCATCACGGCCTATAATAACATATTTTAAATATAAAATTACTGCATAAAAATAAATACAAAAGAATCAAAACAAAGTTTAAAATTTGCAATATATTTTTTTTTAATTCAGGCAAATTTAACATAAAAGTAGGAGCTGACTGGCTCTGTTTCTGTATATGGCATTTAACATGAAAAAAAAGTCAACAAGAACATCAGGGTTGTTACTTCCAGGAAGCAATCTATTTTTAATATTACGAATGCTTTCCTGTTTTCTTTTATCCGAGATTTCTTCAGAGCGTATGAAATTCAAGGGCTTAAACATTTTTTTCCCCTTGTCCGTGGTATGCAATCACAGAAAGACATCAACATTTGCTGTTTATTTTAAGAAATAAAGATAATATTTTAAGAAAACCTCTGCACTATATCAACTGGGCAGGGTAGCATTGATAGGCTTTATGATTCACAAATGTCACCCTTGTCCTAGGTGAAAAGCTACTGCTGCTAGAAAGCTCGTGCACTGTATGTGCATCCAGTGTACGTGGGATACATGTTCTGGGACTGAGAGCAGCCAGGATATCTACTGATCTGCAATTAGATTATCCATGTTATTATTTTTAGTTCTTATTGAATTGGAAGCAAAGTGAGCTCAAAAAGAAACCATCAAATGGCTCCAACTGAGATCAGTGATAAACAGTGTTTTTTTTCACACAGCAAAAAGCAGAGTAAACACAGCCCAGGTTTGCTCTGGTGGTGAAGCTTGTAATACAGCAAGAACATCCTTTTCATATTCTTGTCCAGAATGCTGCCACAGGCAGAGAGTGAGGTGTGTTAGAGAGACTTCTCCAGGCTTTACACAATCTCTGTGGCACCTGCAGCACAGTCTGGAGGTGCCAGGAGAGCAAAGAGAAGTATGTGTATGCATAGCTGCATGTACAGCAGGTACTCCTGTAGATGGTCGGACACCATGTGGGGTCTTGCAAATTAGGAGGAAAATACAGCGATGGAGCTGATTGCCTTTGCTGGACAGTGAATATCTATGAGAAAATCACATTTTTTGTTTTAGTTTGACAAGAACCTCAGTCAGTAAAGGCAGTCAAGATGCTTCCGTCAGGATGCAGCTTGATAGTTCCCTGGTTTTGCTTTGCAAGGTCCCTGTCTCAGTGAGAGGACCCTATAACTGTTCCTGAAAGCTGTTAACTGCTTTTGCTGAAAAAGGCCCAAACATTGCACAAACCACTTTTAAAAATATTTGTGTTTGGATTTGTCCATGTGTTGTACTGCTCCTGTTCTTTACTGCAAATTCAGAAGCTGTAATGGCCTCCAAATGGATGTTTGAGTTTACTTCTTCACTGAGGAATGAGATGTCTGGTTTTCAGCTCCAGTCAGAATCCCTCAGTCTCCAGAAAATGGTTGAAGTTTTGTCTTGTGACTACACTGTTTGCTAATCTTATGCAATGTGTACTCAATATTGAGAAGCCTACAGTTGTTTTTTATGCATCCAGACTTAGCCATGAAACTGTTTTTCATACACTCAGATGCTTCCTCAGTGTCCACTTCAGAGAGTGATCTGTGTTTGTGATGCTCCATCCTCTTCTGTCTGACCATTTCACTAGTTTTGAAACAGAATTGTTGCCATTGCAAACTGAGTTAAATTGTTTTCTGGTCCTTCCTGCTTTGTCATGAGTCACAGCAGAACTGCTGACTTTGAGCAAGACACAGAGCTGGAGTCATTAGGCTCATTAATGATCTGCAGCCATCTTCCTTGCTAGCACCTGCTTCCTTTTCTGATGCACTACTACAACAAAATATGTAAGTAATATGGCAAATTCCAGAGCCATTCACAGTCGTCTGGCATCCCTCCACTGACCTTGGTCCACAAACTGAAGACCATCTGAAAGACCTGTGAATTGGTTCATTGCCAGTTTATCCTGGAAATCCTTGGTAGCTTTCTTATCCGCTTTGAATACGTGACTTTGGTGGTCCTCCAGCAGCTCAGGTAGAGTCATCCATTTCCCTCCCAGCCCTAAGCCCCCATGCCTTTGTCTTCACTCTCAGCTGTGTCCCTGGGCTGCTCATACTGCTGGCTGTCTCCAAGCCACTCGCTGATGGTCTGTCCACAATCCAGGTGGCTCAGACTGTTCTGTGACGCCGTGAGGGAAGCACCATTCACACAAGGGCATTGATAGGCACTCCTGCAACCTCCCAAAGGCAACAATGAATAGAGAATAGCAGGTTTAACAACTTCAGGAGTGGCCTAGATGAGGGGACAGAGCGAACCCCCAGCAAGTTTGAAGGCAGTACTAACCAGGAGGAGTGGTTGATACACCAGATCACTGTACTGCCATGCAGAGGGACCTGGACAGGCCAGAAGAATGGTCTGGCAAGATCTTCATGAAGTTCACCAAGGGGAAATGCAGAGTCCTTCACTTTGTGAAGAGTAGCCACAAACACCAGTACAGGCTGGGGACTGAAGGTCTGGAAGTCAGGCAGAGATGGCCTTGAGAGTCCTGGATGAAACCAAGTTGAACATGAGATAGGCATGGGCTCTTGCAGTCTAGAAGTTCAACAGCCTTCCGGACTGTGCTAGGAAGACTGTCTCCAGCAGGTTGAAGAGGGAGTCTTACCCCTCTACTCACCATTGGTGAGACAGATCTGGAGTGCTAGGTCCAGGTCTGGACTCACCGATTGAAAAAGCACATGGACATACTGGAGTGAGTCTGCCAAAGAGCTGCAAAGACGATTAAGGAACTGGAGCATCTCTCAAATGAGGAAAGGCTGAGAGAGCTGAGACTCTTCATTCGGCCTGGAGAAGTCTCAGGGGGATTTTAGCTATGTGTGTACATACCTGAGGGGAAGGGGTGAAGAAGAAGGAGTCAGGCTTTTCTCAGCGGTACCCAGTGGGGAGGGAACACAAACTGAAACACCAGAAACACTTTTATTGTGAGGGTGACCGTGCACTTGCACAGGTTGCCCAGAGAAGCTGTGGACTCTCCATCTCTGGAGATATTCAAAACCTGTCTGGCCATGGCTGTGAACAAAAAAGCCTGAGCAGAAGAGTTTGCGTGATCTCCAGAGGTTCCTGCCAGCCTTGCCCATCCCGTGATTCTTTGATCTTTGCAGTATCTGAAGATGGATGATTCAGTCTCTCCCCTTTCCATGGTTAGAAACAAATTAAAAACCAGTCATAAGAAGATCAGAACCTGATCTGACCTTTTATTGTTATGGATGACTTCTACAATGTCCTGCAAAATGGAGGGCCACAAAGTTCTCTTTCCACATTAAACCAGTCACAGTTCTTGACACTAGCTCATGCTATTTGAAGATCAGATCTTCCCAGGAAGAATATTCTGAGGGATAGAATCAGAGATCAGATATAATCTTGGATTTTCTCAGCGATACATTGCCTCTTTTTCCTGGACTTTCCTGAATTCAAATAGAAACAATATCAGATTTTGTACCCAAAAGTCCTTCCTCAAGTATACGACTCCTCCAGTCAACTTAACTCCTTCTGAGAGCAGTGACAGGACACTTCACTGTCTACTGCTAGTGTATCTTCAGTATTAATTAGTATCTCTTGCCTTTCTGCTCCTTTTCTCCCAATGGCCTTTGGCATTGCTAGGTCACTTCCCAGGACAAACATAGGGTGTGAGCCATAGAAATACATGAATGCTTTGGTTAAAGCCTCCTGTGGACTCCTGTTTTCCTAGTGGCTGCTTTGACCTGACTGACTAGAGGAGTTCAATGGCTTCTTTATGTTTTTCTTCAGTAAAAATAGACCAAATTTAGGGAGGTAATCCAACATATGATAAGGTTTTACTTCGTTAGCATGGACCTGGTTTTTGGCAGACTCTGGACTTGGTAAGACCCAGATGTCACAAGTAAAACTCTATTCTTCAGACCTCACCTACTTGTATAAATACCTGACAATCTCTAGAGAGACTGCACCTTCCAAGAAAAATTACTGACACCTAGATATACAAACATTAATCACAGAATCACAGAATATTCTGAGTCGGAAGGCACCCACAAAGTGAATGGCAATCAAACCTATGACCTTGGTGTTATTAGCACCGTGCTCTGACCAACTGAGCTACTCTCAGGGTCATGATTAACAGATTCATTCCAAACAAAAATACACTGAAATGTCAACTATTAAGCAATAAAATGGACTTTTTTTTTTTTCTTTTCACCACTCTGGAACTTACACTGTAGAAGTAACCCAAGGCTCCAGCAAATTTCAAGCTACTGACTCTCTAACTGCAAACATGTAGGCACTTACCACAGCTATTTAATACAAAATGCTGGTCTGGGCTGGCATTTGCAAACAAGTTTCTGTGGCTGACGTTTTCTGCTTTATCTCTTAATTTTTAATTCCTTCACTTTCATTATCTGCAAGTAGTGATTTTTCCACTACATTTGTAAAGGTACAGCCAAAAAAAAATAAAAGGCAGCATGAAACGACAAGTGGCCACTGGGCAGGAAATGAATCATTCTGACTTTGAGTGTGCTAGCTACAGATATTGCAAATATACAGAACCACTTTGAAAACTTTCCAAGGACAATGCTCTGTTAAAACTATAACATGTATTCTGAGGATATGAACGTATTATTACGCAACTCTTCGAAAACAAAAAAAATAAATGAAGCACTCAGTAAAAAAGCCCAGGGATGTGTTTGGATGGGAACATTTGTTTCAAATGGGCTGACATCTACTATTCTCAGTCTGGTCTCTATAGCCAGATCTCTGTTCTCCTTCTTTGGAAGGACTCAGCAGACTGCTGAGTGAGAGTTACATTAATTCTTGCCAGATAATTTGTCTTTTTTTCCTGCTCGTCAGTATCAAAGGATATTGCCATAGCATGTTGACATATTTTGTCAGAGAATATCTGACTATTTTTTTTAAAAAAAAGGAGAAGTAAGGGCTTTTTCCGTGCCCTGCTGTGACATTTGGCATTTTTTCAGAACATGTCTTTGGCCATTTGCCAATATATTGTCATTTTACATAATATTTCCAGTTTGATTTGCTTGATTGGATCCCATTTGCTCAAGAGAGCTGAAGATCTACAGTTAAGATCAAAGGTTTTGCAGAAGCTTTTCAATCTCCTCTACTCCTATGTTGTAATCAGAGTAGAATATTTAAAGAAAAGCTGCAAGCTACAGACCAAATTTAATCCTAACTCATTCTCATTGATTCAATTTAAGTGGTGGGAAACACCAGCAGTTTGAATAGGATCCATTGCTTCCCAACATTTTACACCATGTCATTAGCAGAAATTATGTTTATTTCATTATGTTTTTAGGTATGTGCGGAGGATTATCTAAAAATCAAATCAAATATTGACTTTCTTTCTGTGACTTCTTCGTTGAGAGTCCTGTTTGAGCTGCCCAGATGCGGCCTGGATAATAGGTGACTCAACCAGGGATAAAAAAACTCAACAAAGTAAAACATCTGTGCTTCATTTTGAAAAACATCATAACAAATAGTATAAAGTGTGAAACTTCATGCAGCTTTATTTGAACAGCCTAACTCTGAACAAACCTGCTGCGTTTCTTTTCCCTCAGCTCTCAGCACAGAATGAGGTTTGTCCCAGCCGTTTGGCCTTCAGCTGGACCTGCAGCTGGCTCAGCTCTCGAATGCAGAGTTGATGGAGAGTTTTTATTGAAAAAAAGCCCAAAGGGAGAAAAAAAACCCGGTAAGTAACAGCTGCTACATACTCACAAGAAAAATCTAACTAGCTAATCCAGACTATGGGAGAGGCTCCCTTTCCCATTAGGCTGCAGGCTCCTTCACCACACGGATTGAGGAGCGCTGTGCACTGTGCTGGCAGTGTGGAGATGGCCAGCCCACCATCACACACACCAGCTCAGCTTCTTGGTCAGACATATAACCTCTATCCAGCTGGCTCTCCTGCCTGCTGTGTGGGAAGAGATGGCTACGATGCCTCAAGGACCTTCCACAACTCTTTTGTAAACAGCCTGACTTTACTACTCAGCCAGAGAGGGTCATTATTTCACTCTAAAGACTTGATACGCGTATGAGAACCTCAGGTTTCTCTGAGTGGTGTTTGGATGGAGTCAGGGGATGACCAATGAGAGGACTGATACACTCATGCAGGTGGGATATGACATGCCATCTGCCTCTGGGGTCTGCTGGGGTTCTCCCTCTCACCCACAGCATCCCTTGGCACAGCCCAGACAAACAAAGATCTGTCATGAAGCATGTTCACCTCCATTCTTTCTGCATGACCATTTCTTCTCCTGAGAGTGCTCCTACCTCAGCAGTTTCTGGAAGAGGTCCAGCACCCATATGAAGTCAACAAGAGGTGGAGAACTCACCTGAGAATTGCCCTTGATCAAACACTGTGATCAGACATGTATGGCTTTGGCTTCCAGCTGCCAGCTCATGCTCTGTCTCTGGACCTTAAATTTTTTTCCTTGTGAAGGTAACTTCAGCGTAATCAAACCGCCTTTCATTTCTCTATTCTTCCTCTTTTACTGCTTCCCTCTTCTGCACTTTTCTCATGAGCTGCAATGTCTCTCATAAAATATGAACACAGACCTGTACACTACCCTTACCTCTGCCTTGCACAGGAAGAAATGGTCTCTGCTGCTTCTCCCTTGCACACGGCTTCAGACTTCGCACTAAACCTCTGGGGTTGCTACAGATCAGGATTATTTTTCATGCACAATATTTACTATGGTATTCCAGGATACTGAACCATCTGAGCTCAAGGCAGTAAAGTAGGACCTTTCCTTCATCTTGTCTGTTAGGTTGTGTTCAGCCCATGGGAAAAAGGCACTGGCTTTGATCCTTGAGTCTGTGTACTCAAATGTACATATTTGGATGCAAGAAGGAGACTCTGGAGAAGTCATAACAGTCTCATACCACCATAAACACTTATCTCCTGCCTCGCCTCCAGTGCCTTCTGCCTGCTCAGAAACACCTTCTTCACAGAGATTCCTCCTGGGCTTTTATTTCACATTTCTTCACTCTGATACACAGCATCAAAAGTCTTTTTTAATTAAGTCATCACTAATAGATATTGCAGAATGCAACAGGTAATAGGAATAAAACTAAGATAAACTCCACCTGGATGTGGTTATCACAGAGATTTTAAACCTCACCGTCTGAAGAAATGTTTTTTTCTCAACTAGATGTCTAAAGAATGCAATGATACAACTTTGATTTGTAAATCACAACGTAAAAAAACAAATTCAGGTGCCACTCGTGCATGTAATTCATGTTATTAGCAAATATTTGCATTATGAGCTTTAACAAGCTTCTAAAAAGTAAGCCATTTATGCAACGTTGTGTAATTTCTCTTCATAGCTTGGATGCATAGAGAAAACAGTAGATAATCCCCTAAATACAAGAAAATGAAGAATTGATATGATGCACCAATTGACAAGAAGCCAGTGACAGCTTTCAGAATGAAGTGACAAAGGAAGAATAGAAGAAAAGGAAGGTGACTTCCCCTAGCAACAGTGGTTTGGATGAATTGATAAAGGCATAGTTCTCTACCAGGAGACCAACAAAAATACAGAAAGATAAGTGCAAAGTGACAGAAACCTAAGGAAGTTTTTAGTAGCTTAATATAGCATGGTAAAATAAGAAGGACAGTCTCTGTGCCAAGTGAAACCAAATCCTTACAAACTAAATTACCTTCCTGCTAATGCTTTTTCTGAGTACTGACGCTTTATAACATAATATAGAAAACTCTGCCTTCAGCAGATCTTCTTCTACCACTCTGATGTAAGTAAAAAGCTTAATAAGAAAAAGTGTATAAATTTTTTGCAATTAATGTGTTTATTTATGGAGTTGCATTGTTTGTTGTTTAAAAATTTTGTATCAAAGACAGGTTATTAAAGTTTCTTAAACCCAAACTGCTTTCAGATCTCCTTGTGTTCTTGTACTACTCACTGCCTGCTCACTGTCCTTCTGTAAAATTGGCCATACCTGATATTAAATTACTGATTCTTACTAAAATGTTTCAATGTGCCATTACTATAATGAACCATGATATAAGATCCACATGGTCATAAAATCATAGAATCACAGAATGGTTTGTATTAGAAGGGACTTTAAAAATCACCTGGTTCCAACCCCCTTGCCGTGAGCAGGGACATTTTCCACTAGATCAGGCTGCCCTGCCCTGGAACACTTCCAGGGATGGGGCATCCACAGCTTCTCTGGGCAACCTGTGCCAGTGAATCACCACTCCCACAGTGAATTTCTTTCTAATATCTAATCTAAGATTACCCTCTTTCTATCTGAAGCCATTACCCCTAGTTTTATTCCTACATGTTCTTGCCAAATGTCCCTCTCCAGTTTCTTGTAGGCTCCCTTTAAGTAGTGGAAGGCTGCTACAGGGTCTCTTTGGAGTCTTCTTCTGTCCAGGATGAATAACCCCAACTCTCTCAGCCTGCCATCGTAGAGAGGTGCTCCAATCCTTTGTGGCCTCCTCTGGGATTGCACAGATTTAATTCTGCCAGCGCTTTAGCTGTTTTAACCTGATACCTGGATGCGTGGACAATGCCTCTGTATTCATCCCAGGTTACCTGCCCTTGCTGCCACCCTCTGTAGGTTTTCTTTTTTTGTTTGAGTTTGTCCAGAACCTGCTCGTTTGTCCCTTCAGGCCTCTTGGCTTTTTTGCCTGATTCCCACTTTGTTGTGATGCATCACTCCTGAGCTTGGAGGAGGTGGTCCTTGAATATCATCCATCTTCCTTGGACCCCTCTTCCCTCCAGGGCTTTATCCCACGGTATTCTATCGAGTAGTTAAACCTTATTTTCTCATGTATTTTAAGTAATCCGAGTTTATACTGCTTATGCGGCAACGCAATGTGTATTTGTACACACTATGTCCAATAACCTTAAATAAAGTATTTTAAAGGCTGTTGTGAAGCACAAAGCATATACAATCAAAATACATTGGCGTAATTGAACTTCTTAATCTAGAAGAGAAGATCTGCAGTTGCCACCTTGCTCTTCTTTATTAAAGACAGACTGGAAGCATTCTCACCACCTTCGCTGCTTCTATTTTCCGAAGTAAAAGGAAGGCTATCCCGCAAGGCATGCTTTCCTCGGGGTTGCAGAGCCATCTAGTGGCGGAAGGACAAGGTTCTCTCACACATAATTTCTTTCAATTTGCTCTTCATTCCTTAAATGTGTTGTCATTCCATATCTTAAGGATTTTATCACTGTTTCTCAGGCTCCTTTTTGTTCTCTGCATTATATTATTTTCTTTTCTTTTCCTTTTATTTTCAGTCTTTAGAAATTTGGCATGAAAGGACCACCCTGTACCTGAACACAAATTCTGGCACATCCAACTTTCTGTGTTTGTTTCTTTCTTAGGATAGAAAAGCTGAAGGAACACAAACCGAGGGAATATAGGGATGGATCTCAGCAAAGATTCTTTGATTGAATCCTCTGCAATACCTAAGGGTCAATTATACCTTGGCTAGTCCTAGTAGATGTTTGTCTGTCTCATCCTTAAAAACATCCAGAACATCCCTATTCCAAAGGTAAGAATTTCAAATTCTATCTGGCTGGCCTTTCCCCTGTGGATGCTCGTTTTCACTAGGGAAGTTTGCTCTCAAGTCTAAGTTCAGTCTGTTTCTTGCAAATTTAGGTGGCTTCTTTTTGTCCTTTGTTGGAAAAAAAAAGAGGCACTTGACCAGTGCTGTGTTTGTTGTATCATTTGCTTGTTGGTGGATGTGCTTCCTCTTCTACTTTTTCTCTGTGCAAAGCGAGTGTCTTTCTCACAGACTTTCCTGTCTGGGGATGTTGGTGGGACCTCTCTGCTACGCTTTCTGCTCCCTCCTGACCTGTCTCCATGTCTTACCTCTTACTCCCAGAGATGTGGCAGAGTTGGATACTGCTTCAGCCAAGGCTTTGTTAGTGCAGCATCAGGGCAGCACAAGGGATGCCTGTGCCTTACAAATGTTATCATATCACCTGGTGCTGAGCTTGGGTGACCCCCTCAGGTAGGGGAGAGGCAGTCTGAAGGGCTGCAGACAACCCAGAATACAGCAAGCAAAGGAAAGTCTGAGTGCAGGTTGCTCAGGGAGAGAGCTACAGGGTCTAATGGGAAATATTATCTTCAGTTCTGGGTGGCTTATGAACACTGGTGGCCCTCTGGGTCAGGAGGAGTAGTACATGCAAATTGTGTATAAACATGCACATTTCCTACTGAATGTTTCAGGTCGCTGGGTACAAGATAACAACTATTTTAGAGGTGGGATAAAACTGTGTAATTTGCCAGATTAGCTGGAGAACAGGTTAGCTAAATGTAGGTGCAATTCTAGTTTGTGACCAAAATACTTCTCTAAGTCAACAGAAAGTGTTTATGTTGATGTCTGTTCTGGGTCCATCAGTCAACAATTTAAAAAGAAATAAAACTTTGAGGCCAGAAAGTTTCCTTATTTCGAAACTAGATTTGACCGTACAGGATTTGGCTGCTGGTTCTGTGTTTCGTTTGTATTTGTGGTGGTACATGTTATCCAATACGACATGCAAAAGATAGGCTGCTCTATCCCACACAAGACAGGACCTCAAAGGGATTTATACTCATTTATACTCAACTCCAGCTAGAGCAGATTTCAGTGATCTGCTTTGGAAGTGAAGAAGAAACAAATGACAGACAAGCTGCTATCCAAGAGCAGAGGTAAATGTAAGTGATGACCCGAAAGGGACTGATGATAGGAGGGATACTGCTACCTAAACATATGAATACCCATGTTGGATAAAGAGAGGCATTTATCACCCATGCTTCTGTTTAGGATCTGAAAATAACAAGCCCAAGAGAATTTCAAAGCACTCTAACAGAAGGTGGGTAACCTTGGATTTCCATTGAGATGGTTTATTTTTAGGCTGGATTGCTAACAGAGATAGTGTGTGTGATCACGCTGTTTGTCTCCCACTAATAACTTCTGAACCTGCTAGGCAGGTTGGATGGAAGACTAGCAGTCTCAAGGATATGAAATTCCTGTGTATTCCGTGAAAATCACTTGCTGGGAGGAGGAAAGAGACCCAAATGAGTATCTCTGTAGAGAGACAAGTCATCTAATGAAGTCAGCTGTTCTTGGTACAGCTTGACCTACCAGTAAGTAGATACTGAGCAGACTGTAAATAAATACACGCACACGCACTGCAGACCCAGGCACAGCAGAGCACTGCCTGCTGCCTTTTGGGGCTCTATTGTGTCCAGCTGCCAGGACAAAACTGGGTGTCCCAGGAGAAAAGCAGAAACATGAAGCAGATGGTAACACCGGAAAGGGGAGCTCTTACTCATAGAGTATGAGCTACAGTTATTATTGCTGGTGAGTGGAAGATGCTAGATCCTCTGCAGTGTATAAAACATCTGTTTCTTTCTCAGCTATTCTACAAAAAGACACAATTTGTTTAAATAAAACATTTGTCTCGCTTTTGTTTGTATTAGTTATCCAGCAATCAACAATTTTATTAAGTGGGGATTACTTTAAAACCAAAAAACCACTCATTTGCCTCACCTTAATATAAAAGGTGTTTGTAAAAACCTTTCGGTCACAATAGCTTTTAGGATGTCTTGGTACCGTGGGATTGAACGTGCTTTCAGACAGACAGCTGCCTTGTAGATGAAATACATTAGCAGAACTGGAAAATTAGAGAAACGAGGTGGTGTTTTGCACATCTGTCCTCCACAGACCTCTCTGCCTGCCTGCTTCCCTCGATGATCCACACAAGGACACAAGTTCTCCAGCTGCACCAGGAGAGAGGAGCTGCTCTTCAGGAGAAAGGAGGCGGCAATGAGCTTGGTAACATAAGGTTGTGCCAGCAATTGTCTGACAGCATTCACCAACACGGGAAAGTATTCATTTACTTCAGGCTTTCTTCGGAGGCTGCATTTGCACGGGGTTATTGGGATATAAGAAATGACAGCTTTTTGGGGGAGAATTCCTGACCTTTCTGGCTAAAGTGATGTAGAGAAGGTATTCCTACATGCTCCCATGTTTTTTCCTTCACCTAAGCTTAACCTGTTGCTGAAGAAAGATCAGAAAGCAAATTTTAGGATCAGAAAACAAGGTTAAACCACAGATGTGTAAACCCTAATGAACTCCCTCTGTAATGAATCCCACCCCTAATGAAACCCATCTGTAAAATCCTAATGAAGAGCTGCTTGCAATTCCTGGACAAGTGTATGGGTTATGACAAGAATATAAGCAAAACCAATGTGGTTTTTTTTCTTCTTACTCTTTCCTGTCCTTAGTGCTGTGACATACATGAGGGGAAATGCAATTTATCAATGTAAAACCTCAATTTCTGCACACTGTATATAGCATACACACATGTAAACCCCTTGGGCCTTCTTTGGTTCTCTGTTTTTATAATGTGACCATGTAATGCCACACATGATCACCTGAGCATTCCCAGCTTTCAAAGAAGATGTCAGCAGGTCCTGCTCCATCTTCTAAGACACACCTGTTGGGCAAGCCAGGGGCTGGGAGACCTCTGCAGCCAGCAGCATTGTCAGCTCTTGGCTCACTGGTATCCTCCCATGCTGATGAAGCTGGAAGCTTTTGTGGTATCCAAAGTGGAAAAGGTGTTTGGATCAACACACAAAATGTCTGCAGTGGTCTGACAGTGCGGGTTATATTCATGGAATGCTCTGCCCAGCACGGGTGGCACAGCAGATGCCTTTGTGGACACATTGTTGGTCAGTTCCAAATCCTTGTCTACCTCCCATCTAAAGCTCAGTCTAGAGTTCTTGATGGCACCAGCAGTGGCCTTCCCACACTGCTGGAATGTGTGACCACTAATTAAAGACCAGTCCTTGACAAGACTTTCTAGTGACTGCCCTGTGGTCTTGTGCTTCCCCTCCCTCAACAGCCTGTGTTTCATTCCACTTTAGCTTTGGCAGGTCACAGTTCTGATATAGCTCCTCTCTCAATTGATGCTTCTTGTATGGCACCATGGTAGATGTTTTATTGAAACCATAACAGAGCAAATCTGCTGGGGAAATCATCTGGGAAGACGCCGGATTGGTGTGGCACTATCTGCCTTTCAGTGAGCCTACACTGCCATTTCCCTGTTTGTAGCTTACCTTCACACCTTGAATTACAGCTTCCTCCTACCAAATGGCAGCTCTTAGGAGGGTAAAACACCTGTACTCAGGCAAGGCCAGTACCAATCATCAGCCCTCTTGTAAACAACAGGGTTTTGGATCTGGGATATTCCTCAGTAATTACTACCACCTTTGGTCAGAAACAGGAACCAATTTGTCACAAAAAACCTACACCAGTATCGTAGCCTGACATGAGGACTAGATTTGTCTATAAAACAGAGTCAGGTAGCACTAAGCAGTCTTTCTGCCATTGCTGGCTGGACTAACCCATCAATTCATGTGCAGCAAAGAGGCGTGTGCAAACATTTTTCTTTTCAGCAACAGTGATTAGATGAAGAGATGAATGAAATTCATTCAGCAATTAATAGTGAAGATATGTGTCAAAACAGGAGCAGTATCTGGAAGAAGACACTGAGATTATAGTGGTAATATAACCACCATTCACACTACCTGTGGCCAAGTTCCTAGCTCTGCAAAATGTCAGGCTGTGTTTGATCCGTCTGCTGTTACTACCAGGCACTAAGAGCCCGGTCTCACCACGGTGGGTGCCAGAGTTTCCCAGGACTCACATTTGGTTTGCAAGCAAAAACTGTTTGGTCCATTTGATGTCCTTACGGAGCCACCAGTGGCAGTGAATCACCTGTCTTCCTCTCTTCTCACTGAGGCACACTTTAATTCCAGTGTCATTCATCCCTGCAAAGAGACCTGAGCTGGTGTAATCAGGATGACAATTTGCTCCTCTGGATGTCTCCCCGAGGTAGGGATTGCTCTCTTTTCTCTGCAGCTGAAGGTTGGGTCACAGCCACATGATGCAAGGAAGTCTGATTAGGTCATGTGAGATGTTCAAATGCTCTTTGGCTGATGGAAAAGTCCAGGTTCCCATGGAAAGGAAACAATGACTGGACTATAGTCTTGTTCCCTTGTTCTCTGTGGGGTACGGGGTTGATAGCAAGAGAGAGGACATGGCGGCCGATCGTTGCTCATTTTTAGTAAAAAGCCCAGCACATTGGGAACACCGTCTTTTGTCTTTCAAACAATGTCAACAGCAACACTACAGCCCCACGCAGTGGGAGTTCCCTTCTGCCGAGACACTGAAGCGATTGTTTCTGGATAAGCACGGGTAACCAGAGCCCCGAGTCTCACTGAACTAATAAAGAATGATTGGAAGTGTGTTTCGCTGCCATTCTTCTGCAGCTTTTCAGCCGCCACTCTGCAGCAAGGTGATAAACACAAGCCCTGGGAGACTCTTACAACCTTCCTCCATGCTGTAGCATATTTTGTAGATCTAAAATAGAACTGTTGAAACTGGCAGTGAGACACCCTGCCTCCAGTCTGCACACCACTGCCTCTCCTACACTGCAAGCTTGAGCTGTTTGGTGCATTTTGCACTGCCCTTCAGCGTTTTTTAAGCAAACAAACAATCCTCAAGCATTAAAATGAACTTCAGTAAATGCAGCCGACCAGAGGCTCAGATTTTAAAACGCTTCGGTCAGCAATCAGGTGGTTGTTGTATACAACGGAGTAATAAGAGAGAGATGACTCTTAACCTGACTTTAGGTGCCTCTGAGGCACATCTACATTCCAGCTTGGCAGCTAAGCACCCTTTAGAGTCATTAGAGCTAATGAAATGCAGAAAGCAATTACTCTTGCCCAAAGCAGTTGACTAGATTTGCCCAGATGGATTACGACATCTCAGCTGACAAAATCTCTGGCAGGATGGGCACCTCAACATTAAGTTCAGATGAAGGCAGCTGCTGCTGTGGTCTGTGGCTAATGCTGGGCGAGATGAATGTGGTCCGGATATCTAATGTCTCCTCAAGATGGCCAGGTACAACTGCTACAAGAGTAAATAGGAAGATGCTATTAGAAATAACCAAAACAGTGCCAAAGCAAAAGATTTTCAGAAAGATTATTACTCCATTGCTTACTGACAGGATTGGGAATCGGAGAGCCTGAGAAAAACAACAAAACTCCCAGAGGGCTTAAACAGAGGAAACTAAAGGACTCGCATGAACATCAGAATTCAATTATTTATAACCCACTGAGAAAACATGGATCTCCAACAGCACTCGTGGCACGCCTTCACTTCAGAGCTAGTGCAGGGTAATTGACAAGTCGTTGGCATCTCCCTAAAGCAAAGCCCACTCTGAATTGCAGTGCCACCCTGATGAGGCCCATGTTGGGCTGGGGCCATGTTCACCATCACTCTGGGCTCCTGCTGGTCTGTCGCTGCAGGAGGAGGCAACCAGGAGCAGGGGAGGGAAGGGGGGAGCAGATGGCACTTGGGCAGCAGCACCTGCGGCCTTGGCACAGGGTCATGGGTTCCAGGGGTGGTGAAGAAGATGCTGGCCACTGATCACACCAAAGCCCAGAGGGGTTGCCCAGTGTAAGGTGCTTCCCAAAACACGGGTGTGGCTCCCAGGAGTATCTATACTGATGTGCAGAATACCCAATAACAGGAAAGAGCAATTAGGTTTTTCTCTTCATAGGGCTGTACTTTTCTTAGTTGCTTACTAATTGGAGCTCGCCCTGCCTTGCACCTTCCTTTTGCAGGGCTTTCAGATGGAAGCAGGAATCCTTGCTGCCTTTTCTCGAGAGTCCCCTTCTTTTTCTCTCTGCTGCTGTCGATTGCAGGACCTGCACAGGACCTGAAGTAGAGCTACTCCATGGTCACAGGCCAATAACAAAGCTTCTTTTTTTTTTGCATTTTTCTTAGATATAGGGAATTTTTGCCCTGCTTTAAAGAAAACAAACTAACTAACAAACAAACTACTGACATACCAAAAAATCATACAATGAGAAGTATACCTAAACCAATATTCAATTCTGGATGAATCCTATTTTAAAAAAACAAGTGGAATCAGACAGACAACATTAGCATATTTAGGCTGTTGTTCTAAACAGTAGCAAGAGATTTAATTAAGGAAAATCACCCCATGTTGTGAGCTACACTGCGTGACTGCAGCATGGACAAACCTAAGCAATTCTTTGATGAATACTGCCTCATAGGTTACTGGTGTCAGATGTATAAATAATGCTATCCGGTGCTCCTGAAGCCTTGTTTCTCAGTGAGGAGCCTCCCTAAGGGAAATGCTAAAAAGAGCAGTTCAAAGATTTACATAGGTCAGGATGTAAACCTTGAGGGAAGCAACAGATTTCCCCAAGCAAAGAAACAGGAAAGGGAAAAACAGCAGCTTTCCTTCTTCTGAAAGGGGAAAACAGATAAAGGGCCCTGGTGGCTCCTGCCAAGTCCTTGCGCCTGCTGTGCTGCAGATAGCCCTGCCTTTTATGGGCCACAGAACAGTGACCATTCATTACTAGAAGAGAATCAACTTCTTTTCCGATTTATTTTTTCCTTTTGAAATTATAAAAGCAGGCTTGTGGGAGAAGCTAACACTTTGGGTTGCTGTATCCTGCCTATAATGGTCAACCAGCAGCATTAAAAAACAGCAGCAGGAATACAATTTGCTTATGTGAGCCTACATACACCCCCCCCAACCCCCCCCCAAATAATTATCAGTGTCTGTAGTTTGATTCTAGAGACAGAGTGCATGGCCTGGCCAGGAGCTACAGGTCATGGTACCCTGATCTCCCCAGAAGCCCCCGAGGCCAGCGGTCGAGAAGTGGTGTGGCACTGGCAGAAGTAAGATGTCAGAACACGTGCCTTTCCTCAGAGGCCCTCTCATCTTGATGTCTGTGCATTTTCCCATGCAAGACACTTCAGTGGATAGTTGATTCATATCTGTTTACAGCCAAATTCAACCCTGTAAGGCAGACATATGTTAAAAGAGAAAAACGCTTTGGTTGGAGGAGAGGGTTTCTATTGCAATAATAAAATGTTGACCCTTCGATGGTCTACTTCTTCTGAAATCTTCTGCTAGTGAAATGAGCTGGGTGAAGAAATGAGGCTGTATCCCTCCACAGACCACAAATGTTTTTTTTGATCTCAGGCTGCCAAAAAACCCTTTTACTAGTTTTATATTCCCCATGGCAGGGGGGTTGGAACTAGGTGATCTTTAAGGTCCTTCCAAGCCAATACTTTCTCTGATATCTCTGATTTCTGTGACTTCTGTGATGCTGCAGGGCAGTCCAGTTAATAACCAGGAAATGTGCAAGCCCTCAGCTTCTCAAAGCACAATGAGGAGTTTCCTAGGTGCTTTCCAGTGTTTTGTTGGGAGGTCATGAGAACTGTCCCAAGCAGCGCACTGATGCCCTTGCGCATTTCACAAGCTGCAGGCAGGGGGATTTTGCAGAACCACATTCCATGCAAGCTCTTGCCACAGAGAGGCAGCCTCCACCAGTAAGACAGAAAGAGAAAAAAAACCCTAAAAAACAAAGCAGTGAGTGTGAAAGAGCAGCTTTGCAGGAACCATCAGCTGATGGAAAATAGGGACCGTATGGGCGGGATGTGGGGCTGTGCCTGACCTCCCGAGGCACCCCTGTGCTTTGTACTGCGGGTGGAGGCAGCCCTTGAGAGAGGTGTTTTACAGACAGTAACAAGGTTAGGGGTTTCTGACCTGTGATGGCAAAAAGTTTTATCTGGTGTGAAATGACAGCGTTGTCTCTGCAGCTGCTGTTTCTCAGGACCGGGGCAGCAGTGATACCTATCCCGAGGGTTTCTGTGCCCTCTCTGAACGGCTTGCGGGATTCCTGAGCCCACCTTCTGCAACCAAGGGACCTTGCTGGTAGAGACCACTCTGTTCTAGCATAGTGGACTGTCAAATCATAGCAGGAATAATTTACAGCAAATAGGGATTTACTAAAACCATGAAAACCATACATAAATTTTGTCCATTATATTAAAAGACCAAGTTGAGGACTTTCTGTTTTTTTTCTATCTGAATATATGGACCTTTGTTTCTTTTTGTTGTTGTTTTTTTTTTTTTTTTTACTGTGAACTCTGTGATATCAACATTTCTGAAGACAAAGTCCTTAGCTTTCCACCTGCATGTCAAGGATGTTTTTCTATTAAATTCCTAATTGTATCAATGAGGTTTACGCATTGTTTCAAAGCTACTAGTAACAATTAGCGTGCTGATGATCGCTGATTAAGAAAAGAAGGGGGGGAAAAGTCTAAGGTAAATAAATCAACTTAAAAATTATCCCTCTCTGCAAACAACAGCTGCACAGGAAAAGGAAGACTGTTAGCCATCTTTCACTGATGCTCTAGGCTGATCCAGTAGATGTGTTTCAAGTACTCTGCGGCTGCAAGTTAATATATCCTACACTCCACAGGAAAGAACCATGCAGGAAAGCAAAAAAAAAGGCAGAACAATTGTGTGAACCGAGTGTTCCATCTTATTCTGAAAACATCTGCGCCTCTGAACGTTTCGTTCATTCATTTGGTTTATTTGGTGCAAAAGCTGTGCGAGCATTAGCAGCCTGTCTTGGATAATAATAGAAAAAGCAAATCTTGGTGTAGAGGTCCTTTGCCTTTTATTTGGTAGGAAATGAACCTGGAAAACAGAAACCGCTCAGTGACTGAGGCTATATGGTGTATGATGAGATTTGGCATTTGGGAGGATGGCTAGGTGTGTAATGCTAGGACTATGGAATGGATAAGGAGTGCCAGGAGCTTTGGAAACACTGGTTTATGGAGAGCCTCAGTTCCGTAAAAAGTACGGGAATGTTGGCAAAAAAGACTGCAGGGGTGAAAGAAATAAATGAAATGCAGAGTCACAAAGTTTGGGATGACTGTGGCCCAAAGCTCCCAAAAAGCCAAGATTTTAGTAGTCTACATACCCCAGTTTCCAAATACTGACGTGCTCAGCACAGGACTCTGCTTTGGTGCCGAGGAGTATTCTTTAAAGGGTTAATGGTGAAAGAGCAACTGCTTCATTTTACGTAGATAACACAACAAAGCCTGGAAATGCAAATGCATTCAGAAAAAGTCTTTGAACGGGTTTTTTTTCCCCTCTGAAAGTTGTTATGTTATGGAGATTTAAGAAAAGTCCTCACTGTTTATTGTCGAGTGTTTATTACAGAAGACGTCAGGAATGGCTGACAAGTTTATATAAAAAATTCCGGATCTTAACATTTTCCCAGTTGTTACTTTTCCTTTCCTACTGCTTCATCTTTGCAGAAGAAAGGGATTAAAGTGATGTATTTTGTCGCACTTTTTCCTGCAGTGAATTAACCCTTGGTCAACAATGACAATGAAGACAGCGCAGCTCTATGGAAATTAACTTGACAGCCCATAAACATGAGAGGCTGTTGTTCACTGGATTTCATTTTAATAGGCATTAACAAGGTTTTTGGGTTAAGTAAGCAAATAGAACTAGCCCTGAAACTATCATTTCATTTCATAGCCCTTTTCACAGGGATTAGCTATCCGTCTGAAAGGCCTGAGAGGCTTCATCTAGCTTTTTAATTCAAATTGCACTGAATCTATCACAATTCCCTGTTGCTCCTAAAATGCTACAAACAAGTAAACAATATCCATTGTGGGTGCTTAAATTTCTTGGTATGTGTCAGATTTTTAATGAGAAATCTGATGTTGGAGTGGTGCAAATCTGCACTGCTCTGCCAAGGGTAGATGCTGCCTTTTCACAGATCTTAAGTTATAGAGAGTCTATTCTGCGACAGTAATTTTACTTTAGAAATTGTCAAAGGTACATACACAAGCTTAAGGAACAGCTGAGCTCGTTTCCCCTTCTCTCAAATTTTAGGCACAGTTTGTTCCTGGGCTGCACTTGAACTGGGTACAAGCTCTCTGGGTCAGGGCACCAAGCTTGTGTCACTCTGCAAGTTAATCATAACCAAAGTGACATCTCACTACCAACCTTGATGCTATCGTGCAGCTCATCCTCCTTCTCAGCTATCTCACCGTCCCAGATGCAATACAACAACCAACAGCTGGGGATGAACACAAGCATACTGTGCACGCTTTACTTGAGGGTCAAGAAGTGCAAAGTAACCACAGTGATGAAGAATCAAGATGAGTGGTTTTAATAATCACTTCTGACTGAGACCAGTGTACGGGAAATTAAAATAATGGGGTTTATGTGTGCTAGGACTGAACAAGTCTTCCAGTCTAGAGAAAACATAAAGCTTCCTAACAGGACAGTCAGGACCTCCCTGTAGGAGCTCCCATTGGGCCCACAGCTGGTGATGCTGGGACCGCACTGGATGGATGGCTCCAGTTCTGCACAGAAGCACCAAACCTTGATGACCCTGAGCAGTTTAATGGAGTTGTACCCCAGGGTGTCTGGCACACCAGAGAGCAGCCCCTGTTTCAAACCAGCCCTGTAAAGCTGAGGACCACATTGTAACGGGCATAGCGAGTGCACCCTCCTGTGACCATGAAACCACCGAGCCTGGATGGTCCTGGAGAGAAGACAGTTGATGCTAATACCTGGTGTAGGATAGCACCGGAGCTTGCTCACAGCCTGCTGCACGGATACTGCTAAATCGGGCTGGAGAATGGTGCTCAGAAGGTGCTGATCCTGGAGCACGTGGCAGGAGGGCAAATCGTGTAGCACTACCACGTCCATTGACACGTGCTTCTCAAAGTATTGAGGGGATAGAATTGGGTGATTGATGGAAAATTGTTTTCCCAGGGATTCACAATTCAATCAACCATGCTTACATTCTTTTCATCTGCCTTAGTGCAATTGTTTGTATAGATATTTGTGAACAGTCTTTTATTTATGAATGGGTATTGTTACCAGACAATGTAATGAATGTATTGACACCTGAACAAATGGGTTCTCAGAAACACAAGCACGCTCTCTCTGGAAGTGACTGCCCTGCCACCCTACACATACACATCTACTTGATGATAATGGGACTAGAGAAACAAAATGTAAAGCACGCAGGATTGCCAATAAATGTCATTGATGCGTCCCGGTCAGGAAGGAAACCAGCTATTTTTAAAACAGGGTTTTATAAAAATAGCCAAATGTAAGGCATGCTCTGAAGAGGAAAAGCAGGAATCAAAAATGCTCAGTAGCTTTCCTGCAGTACACAGCTTATTCACCATCCCTGCTACAGGCCCAGACCCAAGCAGAGCAGAGCCTTTCTAACTCCTATTGATGTGCCTCCTCCTCTTTTCGCTAATAGCATCAGTGCATAAAAAACAATCTGTAGAAATAAGCACGACAGGGCTTAGCACTTCTGCGTGGCTCTGATTCAGATTTCTTACTCGTGATCAGAGGGGTCGAGAGCAGATTTTTCTGTGTTTCTGCCTCATGCTGTCATTAATAGATGTTCACCTTATCTTGTGGCAAACATGAAGCTGAATGTGGTTCTTCAGATGATGGGCCAAGACAGCAACGCTTCCTTTTCATTCCTCTTTTCTGGAATTCAAAAAGACCCAAAGGAGTTACATTGTCCTAGCAAAATCCCAAAGCAGGCACCTATGCCTGATGGCTCATTCAACACTCTCAAGTCTCCAGCAATACCTCCCCTGGAAGATCCTGCCCTGCAGCCCCTGGTAAGGAGGATATCCTCTGGGAAGGTACATGAACAGGATCCTTGGATGTTGTCTGAGATTCAGGAAGCTAAGAAGCTCAGTGCCTGGAAAAGTCTGTGTCTCTGTGCTAAAGAACAGGAGTGTAAATAGTGTATTAAGACCTTGTATTTGACATCTGTGATCTCAGCAAAGGGGAGGAGAAGGAGGAGGAGGAGGTTGTCGCGAAGAAAACATCAATGCCTACTACCTGAAGGTTTCTATTTCAAAGATTTTTCAAAAATGTTTTATGTGTTATTTGCAAAGTTGTATACTATGTAAACATGAACTGAAATATTTATTAAGATACTGCATATCCCTCTTGGCTCCCTCTCTCAAGCTGGCTTGGAACTATTATATCAGCTTTGGGAGGCTTGTGTACAACAAACAGCCCAGAGGCTTAATTTTGTGCAGCACTTCCCAAATAGCTACAACGGCAAGCTCTGCTTCAGCAGAGTGTGAGGTTGGAATATAACAAGATATTGCTGTTTTAATGCTCCTGTCACATGGGTATATAAGGCATGGGGGGTAAACAGGAGCTGGTTATTAAAAATCAATTTATTCCAGTGTGTAGTGGAATCAAAAGTGCAGATATCCACCATCATAAATAATGTAAAAAAAACCCCCAGCTTTATTGTGAATCTCCTAGTACATGGATTTCTTTTTTTTTTCCTTGGAGTTGTAGTTCCTGGAAAATAGGAAGATTTGGAAATACATTGTGGAAGCATTAAAATATTTCTGGACTGTTAAAAAGGGGCACAGATGTTGTATTCTTAGTTTACTTCTTTGAAACCATTTTTATGATTTCACAGCCTTTATTAGTGAATTCACTTACTAGTGCATTTTTAGGCTTTCCAGTTCCACCTGCATTGACTACATGCCATAACTACCAATTAACATTATACTTATGTTTCAAGATTATTTTTTTTTCCACTCTTCTGAAATTTGAAGTCTTGATTTTATTCTCTAAATTCATTCTAGCCCATAGCATAAGCTTTTACTGGGGCCATTCAAAAACTGTATTTTTAATATCTGTTTTCAGTAGCTTTAAAGACTGTTGAGTTCCAATGAGTTTGGGAATGCTGTTTTCCAGTGTGGGAGTCACTTTCCCTGAACAATCTGGAGGAAGAAGTGTTTGCTTTCCTCACTGCAAAAAGATGATGTCCTTCAATAAAACCTATTGCCTTCATCCTTTGAAAGGACAGCTTACTTTCACACACATAACCCTGCCATGTTTAAATGTCATTATAAAGATGACAAACTCATGCCTCATGCCACCCATGGGAAAGGTCAGAAATGCCAGAATTATATCAACATATATTCTGGGGCGTGTTCTTTGTGTGCGATGGTGTTGACCCTATGTATAGGATCATGTGCTGTTTCTCTGTGATGCTACATCTTGTCCAGCAAGCTGCTTTCACATGACTCAAACACATCTGATTTAGTGATAAACACTGGAATAGAGGAAGAGAAGATTCTATCTTTTCTTCTGCAATGCACTGGACATCCCTTTTCATTATTCTCGTGAATATCCAGCAGTACAAGACCTTCGTGTGTCTCCATTTACTGTGAAATCACAGATGTCTATTCAACACCAATAAGGACATTCAGTATTATAGGAGCTGGACTACAGCACGGTAAGCAAAATTTCTTTCAGAGTTATTCTAGATTCACATTGGTGATAGTTTGGGGAGAAGCAAGCCTTGGCTACAGGCTCCTTCAAGGCATTTCTACAGCTTCAGAGGTCCTTCGGCTCATGTGCTCTCCAGAGTTGTCTTCTTTAGACAAGGAGCAGGCACTGCAACCAGTGGCCAGATATTGTCCCCCTCCCTCTGCACTCCCAACACACCACCAACCTGTCAGCTGAGCAAGAATTGCTGCTGCACAGGAGGGGTTCAGTGGTCACATGCCTGTTTTTTTTCCCCAAAAGCAGTCTCAAACTGATCACCAGTCTGAACAGCAAATCCAAAGCAGACAAGTTAATGCAGGAATGGCAGGAACTTCACTCAGAGCCAGAGCTCAGATTTTGAAAAGCAGCAAGCCCCCTGCCTCCAGGTTGTGAGGACTGTACAGCTGCATGTGCACACTGGTTTTAACTGTACTCCTTCACAGAGGACTTTTTGCTGAGCTCAGTTAGATGGCAAACAAAAGCCAAATAAAAGATCATTGCAAAAGGTACCAAAAACCTACTACTTTCCAGATGCCTGGTGATTAGAACAAGAAACAGTAGCATAGGAAACAGGAAACATTTTTCCTCACTTTCTACTCATGCAATGAAGTACTGTAGTATTAATGTGGGAGGCTGTGGAAATGTCATCCTGGAACATTTTAAGGACCGCTTAGTAAATATCTCCCAGAAACAGATTAGGAATTGCAGATCCTATATGAGGGTAGAAGAGCCTTCTTGGCCACCTGGGCAACGCTGGCTGACGTTCAGCCACTGTGGACCAGCACCCACAGGTACTTTTCTGACCAGCAGCTCTCCAGCCACTCTGCCCCCAGACTGACCCGACACTTAGTCTTGTTGAACCACATACCACTGGCCTTGGTCCATCAATCCGGCTGGCTCAGATCCCTCTGCAAATCATTCCTGCCCTCCAGCAGATCAACACTTCCACCCAGCACTTCCACCTCTCCCCGATTAACTTTCTGCTCCATCACCTGTGCAACCGTGGCTGTTACGTGGCGCACCCACACGGTTCAGAGACAATTGCACCGCACTCTGCTTTGTTCAAATGCATTCGGCATCTGCTGCTCTGCGTGATTTGACTGAGTCATCACTGGAAAGACACTTTGGAAGAGTGAGGTAAGTCCATCTCGCTTTGCCTGCAAACTGGACTGATTGTCTTCCCGTAAGAACAACCAAAACTCTCTTTCAGGAACTGAATTTCAGCCCTTCTTCCATCGCACTCCATCAACCCCACAACCACTGAGATAGCTGGTAGTGTAAGGAGGCATAAAAGCCTTAGTTTAACTACCGTGCCGTGCTAGCAGTAGACACAAGTGAAAAAGAATAGATAACAGATTTTTTAACTCTATTAAGATCTCATTTTAAGATTTCACATCTCAACAGAAAAAACAGTGAGAGTGTGGCTCACACCGTCTTGAGGGGACAAATGAGCTTAGACAACTCGGCAGCCAACGAGCAGAAGATGGGGAGCTACAGAGCAGGACAGCTCGATGCCAAGAGCAAGCAGGGAGCTGATGTGCCACCAGCTTCATCTGAATATTCAGGAAAGTAAGTTAAATGGTGACACCTTGTCCTGGCACATATCCTATCCTCTCCTGTAAAACAAACCCTGGCACACAGCACATGTCGTGTCACTTGCTTTTTTTCTTTTGGAGGAAGAGTGAAAAAATTCTGCACATTTGTGAGACATCTGCACTTAAAGCCACAATAGCAGGGTATGTAGATGACTCTGCCCTTCAAAAAATAAATCCTGGGGCGTATTTCATGGAGTGCTTTGAGCCCTGCCCTTGCTAGACCCTGGAGTCTTGAGACTACAGTCACAAGGATTAAGGCAGAAGCATTGCACAGACTGAAGGCATCCACCACATTAGGCAAAGATTTTTAAATTAAGATAATATTTACCTAGTGATATCTGAGATGTTAAAGATTTAATAATGCTTCTAAAATTGCCTCTGTGAGTCTCCTGGCTGTTCATGGCACGGAGGAAATGCTTTTGAGGACCAGGGTGGTGTATGTGAATCAGCAGTTCTCCCTGACAGACAATTTGAGGGCGGAGCTGTGTGAAAGTGGGATGCATTTGGAAATCTGTGGGGTGAGGTGGGAGGCAGCAAGAGCTGATGGAGGAGTGGTTGGGCAGCACACAGGGAGGCTGGCAGAGGAGACAGGCTCCTTTTCAGAAACAGCTCTGAGGTGCAGGTCTTGGTGGCACAAAGCAACCACTTTTTTCATGCACAGTGAGGGCTATGGGGAGGGTGGCAGCTTCAGGGGAGTTCACCCAGACCTCAGTCCCCTTTTGTCTCATCCACCACTTTCTCTTGCAAATCTGGAAAGTGCTTGGCAGTGCCCTGTTGCCCCTCCTCCAGCTCACCTGGGGGAAGCCCAGTCACCAGCCATCGAAATGCCTCCCATAACCCCTCCCTATCACCCTGCATGCCCATACGCATCCCCCAGTGCAGCTCAGCCTGCCCAGCTGGCTTCTGTGGTGGCTGGACCCTGTGCAGGACGCTCAGCCACTGGAGCCTGTCAGCCCCACAGCAGCGGCTGCCCAGCCAGTGTGGCCACCATTAGTGAAGTAGACTGAATTCAGGAACAAAGAGCCTGTTTTCCAAGGAGGTTATTTGGCACTTAGTGGTTTGCCTCTCAGGTGACAATGCTGGTTATGGTATCAGGGGCTGTGAATTAGCTAGCTTCAAACACAACATTCATCTTGCAAGTTACAGATGAAACAAGAAAAGCTGATCAGAAAGAAAGACTCCTCAAAACTAAAAGGTCATGTCTCTGCCTTGACGGAGAAGTGGGTGTTTCTCTGGTGGTAGGAAATTATTCTTCTGTGGAGTATAAATTTTGTGAAACATCATGAAACACTGGGCTCAAGCTTCCCCTAGAAATTTATCCCTCTGGCTCTTTATCCAGGCCAAATCCAGGCTGAAGGAGTGCCCATGTCAATCCATTTAGAGAGGGAGGATCACAGCAAACATCTCATGACAGCAGCTGACCTTACAAGAATGCCCCTTCACTGTGGCAGAGACTTGACATAGATCCTTGAACTTGCAAAACATCTGTCATTTTGAACGACTGCATTGGGACGTGGCATCCCCAAGCCTTGTTCTCTATTTGCTCTTCAACCTGAAATCCAGTCTGTTCAGAAGAATTCAAGTGAATGTTTTGCAGCATTTATTTTCAAATACTTGAGCTGGCTGGAGGAAAGCGGGATCTTTTCATCTCCACAGTAGCCATTTCTCAATGGAAATAGAAGGGAGTTGCTTTTGAGGTAAAGGAATAAATTGTTTTCAGCTGGTTAATAATGAAAAGAAATTACATTCAAGAGTTTGCATTATCAAATCCTTCTATTAAGCACAGAGAGGGAAAAGTAACAGAGCACAGCTCCAGGCTGGGACAGTGATATAGCATTATTCCTCGTCCCCCTCTATTTCAGCTCTTAAAATGATCTGCAGACTGCACCTCAAGACAGCTTAAGACAAAGGATCTCACAGAGCCAGAGATAAGCACCATGTTATATCGCTGCAAACTCCTTTGGTCCCCTTGACTCAAATAGATGTAATCTAGACTGGAGGCCTAATGTTCATCTACCTTTTGATATCTTTCTGACTGTATAAAAGGACCACGAATGCAGCATAAGTGTAATTTATATATACTATAACCTCACTTTTCATTGCCCCAGTGGAGACTTGCTAACCATGAGACTCAGGCCCAGAAAGATCACATTAATTCATGCATTTGTTGTTTCTTCAAAGTGCAAAATGGCCGTTGTATAGCTGAAAATGCCAGTGGCTGCACTGTAGCTTCATAATGGGAGACAAATAAAGCATTCAGTGTTCAGAAAATACCGCAAGGGCCTGTCTTTGTGAATCTGCTAATCACCACAGCATCCGTCAAGCAAAGTCTTCTCAGAGAAAAAGCATCTGTGTTTGAGACTTCTCATACGTCTGACAGCTCAGGAGGTGACTCACACACTGTGGGATGGGGGGCTGGTGTGGAGTTAAGCTGGCCCGCTTTGGTCAAAATCAGCTCTGAGAGCAGAGGCATGAGTGGGAAGAAAGAAAAATGGCCCCATTGTTAGAGTCACGCCCACGCCGGGGCCAAGGCAGCAGGTAGGCTAGTAGCACCTTTTCTGCCTCCCCCAAGAAAACATGGGCTTCATAAGTCTTGATTTCCTGCACTGAGGAGCAGTCAGTGCCATTGGGCTGCATGAACTTCTGAGTCTGAACATCTGAGTCTGCACATCCAGGGGATCAGTGGTGGGCAGAGGCAGGCGCTGACCGCCCGCACCCCACAGCGGCTCTGGCGGGTGGTGTCCAGGGATCACGGCACTTGGTGATTTGGTGTCAGTAGAGTTAGGATGTATTTGCAGTCACTGTACCCAACCTGCACTACCGGAAGCAGGGATAAGGAGGTCCATCATGAAAGGAGACCCAAGTGGCCAGCACAGAACGAGGGAGCCTTCTGGGGTCTGATACTGCTCCCCTTAGAGCATCCATCTCACCCTTCTTAGTCCCCTGCACCAGAAATGCTCTCCTTAAAGGCGTGGAGACTAACTCTGCTGTTTAACAATCGTTAGTAGCAACACATGGACAACTCCACTTTATCTTCTTAATCTCACATTAATCCAGGAATGTGTGTTTACATTTAGGATTTCTAAGTATCATGCTTCTCATGTGTGCCTGATTCTTAATGACTTTCTGAATAATTCATTCTAAAAGCCTCTTTATTTTCTTCTCTCCAGTTTAATTAACCTCTTGGTGCAGTTAGTGGGATTTTACCATAAAAGCATAATGCATTTTGCATTAGTGTGTAACTCATGCTGGAAGAATCTAAGTCCAGCCACTAAAGAGTTAATTGCAGATTCTGACTTAATACCATTTTATTATGGATGACGAATAATAACAGATAATTTTCTTTATATGCCTGAGCACTGCCTTAGGATACCAAGGAAGGAATACTCATCCTGCCCAGCACCTGGGCACACATCTGCCATCCCGCACCGAGGCAAGGGCAGTATCCTGCATTCGTTTTTGATAGAGTTCTCCCTACTCTTGCCAAAAGGCTGAAGAAGGCTCCCAAATCTGTGCTTATCCTCTGCCAGAGCTTCAGGTGCTAAATGTTATGGGTGATGCAATTACAAGGTCAGGAGGCTCTTGACTGATACATGAGTTCCCAGGTAGTGCCATTTCGGGTTCCTGCCAATAGACCTCATTGCCCAACCCAACCAAAGACTTGGAACTCATCAGCAGGAAAGAGCCTTTCTCCTTTGTGCTGTAAGCTGGCAGTGATTATCAAGAACTGTGACCTGAAGCTCCTTGTCCAAGGAGTTAGACTGCTTTCTTCAACGAGAAATCTTTTTTCAGTTTGCAAATAGAAGTTACTGTAACATGATAGTGGACAAGTCTTTATGAATGCCCATTTGTGAGGTATCTTATTTCCAATCTGTCGTCTGTTCCAGGGTTTCTAGCTGCTCTGTGACTGCCTGCAAACTCACCTGCCTAATTTCACAAAGTTTGGGGATATTATTCTCTCTCTTACAGAAGTTAGGAAATGGTGATACAACAGTGAATGGAAAAAAAAAAATTGTCTCCAGTTCTGTTATCTGGGTGGGGACACCCAGAGAATCTTTGCTTGCTCATCTCCCCCCATGGTACTTTACCTGTGAAGTCAGGTTTTCTGCCAAATGTCCCCTGTGTTCACACATGCTCTTAGCAGCTACAGGGGAGCTCTTGTCTGCAGCTACTTCAGCGGGAGAAGACCCTCCTGATGCCACTTATCCCATCTCTGGGCAAGTTTCTGTATCTCTTTCTTGGTACAAAGTTGGACTTGACCAAGCGGTGGTTGGGTACCTTTAATGCAATAATTCACAGTGGACCAACTAAGGATCACTTTGGTCCTGTGGTGAGGGATGACACGGGGGCACATCAGCCTGTGCTGGGCTAGAGCCCAGAAGATGTGCAAGAGGTCACAAGAGCAAGGATCTGTGTTTTTCCTTGGGCTTGTGAAAGATAACCAACATTAGATAAATAGGCTAATGATTAAGCCCCAGCTGGTTTGGCCTGGACTAATTAAGGCCGAGTCTTTAGCTGGGAAAAGTGACATTGGATTTAAATCAGCCGTGTGTCGTTTCAGGAAACAGATTCTCTCATGCTGCTTTCTTTTCCCCCTAACTATTGTCCGGGTTCAGATTGTCAAAACACGCAGTGGCAGTTATTCACTGTTAATTATTTGATCCTTTCTTAAGATCCTCTTATGCAACCGCTTTGTTATGCAACAAACAGCAGCAGGTTGCCACACAGCCGGCGGGGTGCGAGGAAGCCGCCGTACCTTAGATAAGCGGCGGGGGTTGGCGGGCAGCGGCAGCGGGGCCCGGTGGGCAGGGGCGCTGCCTCGGGCTCGGGGGGCTCGGGGAGGGCAGCGCTTCCTATGCAGAAGCTGCACCAGTGCTTCGGCTTCCTGAGCATCTGCGGCTCACGGGACAGGCAGGCCCCACCGCGTTCCCAGTAAGGGCCGTTTGCTTCCTTTCCACCCAGACAAAAATACAATAAACCACCTACATTTTGCAATGGGGCTAAACTGAAACCGCCTGGCTCGGGGGGTTTCTCTTCTTCCTCCCTCCTTGTGTACACATGTGTGTATGCACACAAATACGCTCGACGGAGTGCAGCGTAGCGGTGATTCTCCCAGTGGTGGGATATAATTTTGAGAAGAGACACTCCAATTTCTACACTGTTTTTCTCAGTTTGAAATCTTTTGTAGTTCTCTTCACCAGGCATTTTAGACCTTTATTCTTTCCTCACTGCACAACACAGCTTTAACCAGAGTGGCAACCACTGCCTCCATGAGAGAGGCAATAACTCTACGTTATTTTGTTCCTAAGGGTTTCTGAAGACATTTGAGTGATTTGCATCCTGGCTTTCTCTGAGCATGGATGAAAAACCAACATTTTTGGAGTCTTTGATATTGCAGGCTGCAAGATGTCCCACATATGGACCACACAGACTCAGAAAGGGACAGAAATGGCACTCTAGTGGCTCCATTCCCTGTGATTTGTGGGAGCTCAGAGAGGGGATCATAGAAGCCATAGCTGGGCTACCTTTTGCTGCTCAGGCTCTCAGCACAGGGCTCTTTTACCTTGCCCTGGAAAGCAGCTGGCAGTGACACCCCAGTGGGAGATGGGGAAAGTCTGACTGCTTTCTGTCAGATGCTCATTCCTGGCACATAAAGCCTAGTTTGCAGCTTGTTTGAGGAGAAGTTTGAGGGGTAGCTCTATCTGTGAAGCCTGATGTGGTCTCCAGGCATCAGTGCCTGCCTCACTCCTCACAGGAGACCGTGGCCAGCCCAGGCACTCCTGCGGGGAACCGCGTGTTACACGGGGCCAGCAGGTGGCATCTTCAATAGTCCCTGGCACTTGTTCACCACGCTAATCTGCCCCAGCCTGAATCTGTGCCTCTCAGCCCCCTGCCCTTCTGAGGAGACAGGAGAGCCTAGCAGGCTGGGGGATGCTTTTAGACATGGGCATTTGTCCAAATGTGTAATGCCAGGGTTTAGGTTGTTAGAATACCTTCATGTTTAAAAGGGCATTTTATTTTAATATATTTTAATATTTACCTAAATGCTTACAGTTCCTAAGAGTTCTCCAAAGACTAATTTAAATTTTTTTTGCATTGTACATGAAGGTGATCATACACTTCACAGAAGGGAATGTACTCATGAGAATGTTATGATGAGCTGTCTCTTGGGGTGTCTCTTAAATAATTTTTGGTAAGACATTTTCTACTAATGCACATTAGTTCAAAAAACTGGTGTTCTGTACCTGGAGTTTCAAAATTAAGAAAGTATTCAAAGACTATTTGCCTCTGAGAGTTCCAGAATGGTCCCAAGCAACAGTTCTCTGAGAAAAGAAACCAGAAATTTGTACTTTCAACATTTTGTTTATTTTTAAAATTTAAGGGAGTGCAAAATTTAAGGGATAAACTCATTGACTCAGAACCATTAAAAGCTGAACTAGGCATAAGAAATATAGATGTCTTTAATTTTTTTTTCCTGTGTAATGAAGTAAATATCGTGCAGCCGTAATTCAGCCTGATTGTGCTTTTGTCTTGTAATAAGATGCTTTTCTTTTCCCCAACATCCTAGCATTAGAATCCTATACCAAAAGTATTGCTTAAATTCCAGCCAATCTAGATTGCTTGTTGTTGTTTGTTCCAAAGCTTCTTTCTCAGTCAAGAAAGCTAGATTTCTGTATCCTAGTAGATTTTGATTTTTATTATCAAAATTATTTGCACTGAATGGAAACATATAGGAAATGCAAATAGCTTGTGGGCTTTACAGATCAGTATGGAGGAAATTCAACATACAATCTGTCTGTCCAGCTGTAACTTGCTATGTGTTGAAACCTTTATATGCTAAACATATGGTATACGGTTTAAGTCTCCTCATGCTATGGAGAGCACATCTTTGAAGGCGTGACTTTAAAATGTTCCTGTGCTCGGGAGACTTACCAGTGTGCAGCAGAACTCTTTGAGAGGATGGTCATTGAGTCTCTACCGGCAAATAAACTGGGGAGGGGAACAGGCTCGAGCGCTGCATTAGGATGATTTACATGCTGCAGGGAAAAGCCTATAGCCCAATCAGGGACCGTCTGATAGAAAACCTCAAAAGCTGAGCAGAGCTGCTGTTTACGTACCGAAAGTGTGAATTTTCAAAGGAAAAAAGACACTCAGAAAGTTTCCATTGCTGAAAAGCAAGTTTTCCTTACTGACGCATGTGTGCCAGCATAAACACTGCCGTGTTGTGTATTTAGAGGTTTTCCAGATCACCTCAACATGAACCTGCTTGCTGCATTTTCTAGCTGTAAATCAGCTTTCCAAAATCTGACTAGCCCATGCATCTCTTTATGGGATAGTCTTGCAATATTACAAGAAATGTCATCTAAAGAGCATAGCGTAATCCTCCACCATAAATTATGTTAGTCAGTCTTCTGGAAAGCTGAATTGCCAAGGGCAAAACATCACCTCTCTGCGTCTGTCAAACTGGGGTAATAATAATACTTACCTATATCACAAGGGTACATTTAAGATTAATTACTCCTCTTCATGCCAAGGATGAATTTATCCCATGGCGCTCGGTGCTGCCACCCATTAGTGGTAATTTGTATAACTAATTATTGTGATGCCTGCCTGCCAGTGTTTTCACACGCACACACACACACTCTCTCTCTCTCTCACTCTCTCTCTCTCTCTCTCTCTCTACCAACTTCCTTCTAGAAGACTTTTTGGTGCTAGCACAAGTTCTGAGCAGATCTGAGCAGACCCAGCTAGGTCTCACTCATGTTTTCTTTGTCTTTAAAGCAGTCTTGACAGATGAGTCCCCAAGCAGTCTGGGCTATTTGTCTATAAGGCACAAGTATTTCCTGGTGACATTTTAGGATACACTTTCAGCCATCTTTTCGAAAAGGAATTAGAGCAGGATCCAGACAGAACCTGCCCAAAACCAGGTTGTGAACCTTTCTATTCTAGCTGGTGACATTACGTTACGGCGTGCAACTCAAGAAGAAGAATGTACTGCTCGGTCATGTCAGGGCTGAGGTAACACTCACTTCCCCAAGTCAATTGGAAAACTAATTTCCATTTCCAAAAGTAATTTACAAACTGACTGAAACTGTTAATGTTTAATGGATTCACCTCCCACAGCTTCAGCAGTATAAATGCCATCTTTGTAAGCTTGAGTGATTCATCCTGTCACAGGGTAAGCATCCAAGACAGGTGAAACAGTCTCTCTGTTGGCTACAGAAATAAACTGGGGTGGGAGCTTGGCTAGGATGCCTAACGTTCAGACAGCCAAAATTAACTGAAATTAATCCCGCTTTAAGGTGCTTTTGAAGATGGGAATTAGTTTGTAAAGTCATGGCAGCCTAGAACATCAAAGGTCAGCGAGCACCGCTCTTGGGCTCTTCTCCCAGCTCTGAGAATGTTCCCTCTGTATCACGTGAAACTCTGGTGCTCAGTGAAAAATGCCTGCCCGGTTGTATATCTGAACATGTAAAAACAATGTCCTGTATATAGCACAGCACACTATACTGTTTGCATTCATTAAATCCTTTTCCACTGGAAAATTGGCTCTCTGGCTTTGGATGTGCATGACACATAGGAAGGATGTCTGTAATCACTTACACAAATGTCCATATCCTTCTGTTCTTCCTGCTCTCTCCTTACTGTCTCTCGTGTCCAACCAAACTGCACCTTAAACTGGGAAATGACAAGCCATGGAGTATTTTCAATCAGCTAGAATTACGTCTGGGTCTTGAGTATCATAAAAGCCAGAAAAACTGCATTTACTGAAACCTTTTTCTCTGAAAATGTATTAATAATGTATGATCATACTTTGTAGATAATGCAGTAATTGCTTGCTTGATGATGTAGCCAAAATAATCATTTTCCGAGTTGCTTGATTTTTGCCTGGTGACTGCATTTTGTAACATTTTCAGGGTAACAGATGCTCAGCTATTTGTTCTGGTTCAAGAAACAGCCCTAAATTGAAAGTGAATTGCTGTAAACCTTCCACAGATATCTAATTTTACTTTAAAAATACATGCAGCCTAAATAGTCCTATACTCTGGAGGGGGAAATCCACACACAAAGCCCATGTTCAGAGAACTTAGCACACTGCAATTAGCATCACATCCTTCCAAACCAGACAAAATATGCACCCAGAAAGCACCTATTCACACATGCACACATGCACAAACATGTGCTGTCTTTCAAACCTGATTTTCAAATGTTGATTCTGCTTCTATGACCCAACATAACAGTATTTTATGTAAGTTTTTTAAAGTATGTGCCTGTTTCATTAAATAAATAAAGGTAAATAAATAAACTGATACATAAATAAAGGAAAATAAATACAAGTAAGCAAATAAATAACTACATAAAAGTTAATAAATAAAAGTTGTGATCTTGGCTAGGCTCAAATGCATTTGAGAACCTGTTTGGGTGGGTAATGCTTTGGAAAGTAACAGACTATGCAAAACCTGGCCTCCGAAATGGAACCAATCCAAACATACATCTAGGGATAAAAAAGTAGTAAAAAAAAAATACTAAAAGAGCAAAACCTATGAAGAAAATGAAACTTTGAACTGATTGTTTCCACCAGCTTCATAGACTCATGGAGTCATTTAGGTTGAAAAAGACCTTGAAGACCATCTAGTCCAAGCATTAACCCAGCACTAAACCACGTCTCTAAGTGCCACATCGAGTCTTCTTTGCCCATGATGGTAATTAGTAAGTGATCGTCATCCTTTGTCTCAACCTATTAGCTTTTCCATCTTAATCGTTGCCCTTTGTCAGTACCAGTATTACCAAGGCTTTGTGAAGGTCCCAGTTCACAGGACTGTGCAGACCAGCTTTCTTACTAAGCGCATAGGGATCCTTTTGCTCTTCAAATTCAAGAGCAAAACTCTCTGCAGAAGGAGCTTTCCTGCCTCTGGTGTGGTGCCATGCAGCAAGAGCATCAAGAAGAGCAAGCTGCTGGTGGGCAAAGCCCAAACAGAGAGGGCATCCACTCTCATGCCAAGGAACAGCATGGCTTGTGTGTCACCTGATGAAGCTGAGTCTCCCACTACAGGCATTGCTGCCCCAAGGAGGAAGCTGTTTGGAAATCAGATCCCACCACGGACTGATTTTTTTACTGAATTCTGAAAACTCCCGTTCTTGGTTTTGCCAGCTACTTTTTATTAAACAATAAAGTGCTTTCTTTTTTGCATAGATATGGGTACATTGTTTTCTAGTTCTCTTTTCCCTCATTCAAGTACATTTTCACTAGGGCCAGGCCTGAGGTAGGAGGCAGTTTAGTGCTTGGGAAGGGAGCTGTGACTAGATGTAGCCAGCTCCCTGCTACTCAATCCCACATATCAGATCATCATTCAGGGTGCTGCAATTAGATGAAGTAATGTCTGAGACTAAAAGAGGGAGAATGATCTTTTCTAGGGTTAGTTTTGTAAATAAGACATTGAAATAAATGCAAGGCGATTTTGAGCTGAAGTGGAAAACAGAAGAAAGAAGTGGCCGATCTGGTTAGTGATAGAGTACTTAAGATCTGTTTCTAAACAGGAACTTGGGCTGGAAAAGGAGAAGAAAACATCCCATAAGGTACAGCTGGTCATGGCATGCAGACTAAAGATAAGAGCATCAAAAAGAGAATCTGTGCTCAGCAGGTGGAAGAGGTCAGTGCTCAGAAATGACTCCGTACATTTCTCGTGGGAGGCAATGAGGAGAAGTCTCACCCTTGCTCCTGTGGGCATCTGTCCCAGCCTGGTGGCGTTGTCTCCTCCTTGTGCTGCCTCTGCCCAGCCCACTGAGGACATGGGGGGAAAGATTTCAATAAAAATGTGAAATCCTGGGAGATAAGCTTAAATAAAAGAAAACCTTGAGGCAATCTGTGTTGTCATTAACCACCTCATTTAAGGGGTAATTTTGCAGTCATTATCTATCTGATTTTGAATATTAGAATACAATTAATATGGTCAAAAAATATTACTTGAATGATCTGCCTCCAGCCACAGCCACAGGTTGCTGTTCCCTGAACAACAGGCAAATGCAGATGAGGGAGCAAACCAGGGGGCAAGAGCTATGACACTTCTTCATTTCAGCTGGTTCTTCATACCGTGCAGCACAAAATCCTACCTGCTCAAGCACCAGGTGCTGGTTCGTGTGGTGCCTAAGCATGAACTGAAACCTTCTTTAAACAAAACACAATGGGAACTACCTCTGTTTCAATGAGGCCCTTAATGGAACGGCACAAGCATCAATATTAGACCTGGGCTTATTTAGTATATTTCATTATTCATGATGTAGAATTTTACAAAGGAGTAAATTAATTACAGCTGAAGAACAAACAAAACTGGAAGGTACGTACTATGTTGCTGCCAGTAGTTAAACTATTTCTCTGGCAGAAAGATTTTTTTTCCTTCCAGCCAAAATCAGCTGTGCAATTACCCCAAATTGCTCTATCTCCCTGTCCTGGGAGCAACTCCTTCAGGCAGTAGAGCTGGGTGCCATCAACCCTGTGGAATGCCTCCCAAGGGAGCTGTGTGTCTGACGGTGGTGCCTGCGCCAGACTGTTTCAGGAGCTTGTTCAGATTGCACGGACAAAATAGCACAGAACCCATACCTTCCACACATTTAGCCTATCTACTTTTATCCTTTCTATATACTTCTTCCCACGTACTTCTGTGGCAAGCACGGAGGAGAAGAGCAGCTGCGCAAGGACTACAGGTGGGTGCTGGAAAGCACTGGTAGGGACGTAAAGCAGAAGATGCTTTGGCAGGAGCTATCCTAGGAACAGTGAGTACCCTCAGAAGCAAACAGTTAGTTTAGCAAGTTGCGTCTGCAGGCACTTGGTAAAATAGTTTTCTTGACAGACTTCTCAAAAATAATCAGATCTTTTTTCATCACAAAAGGCCTCCTGACAGCAAGAATAAAAATGCTGCACAAAGGATAGGTGATAGAATAATGCAAATTCCGAAGTATTTCTCCTTCTTGTAAAGTCTCCGCGGTTAGTCTGTCATGCATAGTCATGTCGTAATATGCATAACATGCATAAGTCATAATGCATAGACGTAGAGCTGGCTGTCACAGCAGCCCTGTACAGCCCACTTTCTGCACTCGGGGTAAAATGCTAACATCTATTTCGAAAGAATTATATTGAGTCTGTCTGCTTGGAAGTGATAGACTTTCTGAAGCTCTACGGATGTTCAGGAATGGTCTTTTCAAGTTCAGCGTACACTTAGGAGAGGGGTTTTGGACATTATTAGACAAAATGAACCGTATTCATATGGTGTTTATAAAATACACTTGGTTGTTACTTCCCGTTGCAGCAGATGGTACCCAAAATAAGAAATGACCTGGAACCTCATTACCAACTGCATCAAGTCTGCACAAAACTGCTCAGGAAAGTAGGAAAATATTTGACTCATTTTCTTTTGAAGAAGGCTTTCCTGACTTTAGGGCTCTTAAAAAGAAATTTAGTGGAAGAGATTCATCACAACTATTCACCATGACACTGGGCAGGATGGAAAATTAGAAGAAATATCCAGCTTCGTGGTGCAGGGTACCAAATATCGGTCACTGCTTTGGGTTAAGAAGATACACCCCCACCAGGAGGCAGCTATTCCCGAGGTGCAGGTGATGGGCCACTTGTTTCCAACCTCCCTGAAGCAGCTGATGGGGCTGTTGTCCAGGACTGCAATGCTAAATACTGGAAATCATTCACCAGGGAAACAGTTGAAGTCTCTATAGATGATCAGCTTTGAGGCTGCATCTCCCCACATTTGGGATTTTTGTTGGGTGTCTGAGGCCACGTTCTCAGTATGCCTCTTAAAACTCAGCCTCATTGCAGGGCTCCTTCACTCTTGCAAACTGCTGCTGTGTTCCCTTCCCCTTTCATGTGAGTTTGTAAAAAGTCTGTCCTGGCCTCCCCACTGAAGGAATGACCTCCAGCTACACTGGATTTCACAGCAGGTACAACCGCCCCCATGAGAGGCTCAGCCCAGCCCAACCAGTCAGCTCTGACATCACCAAGTTTGGCTTTCCTGCCTTCTCTCCTTGCCACTTCTTGATACATTGAGCAATTCCATACTTTGATACGAATTTGAACCTAGAAAAATGTGTGCCAGTGTGCAATTCATGTTTAATCTGCCGTCAGAAGAATTACTCTTTAATTTAAAATAACCATTTACTTGATGGTCGAGCTATTTAGTTTTTACTGGAGGAAGACACATCCCAGAGGATAATAATGTTTCGGTGTAGGAAAGCTGGTTTGAGCCTGTTTTCTAAAACTTCTACTGAGCCCCAGAGGCCGTTTTTCTGTCATGGAGGAGAAACAAAACAGCTTTTGTTCAAGTTCCTTGTGCAAAGGAGCAGATACATTTCCTTCTCCAGCTGATATGCTGCAGATCAGCTTTAACCATATTTGCAGGTATTGCTGTGGTTAGGCTTGTATGTAACCACAGATTACAATTTGGGTGCCAAACAATCTAGATAGCTCGTCATATGACTGCAACGATCTCATAGCACAGCACAAGTGGGGTCCATGGTTCTCTGGGACATCCTTGCTCTAGAACTGGCTGCACACAAGTATAAAACTACCATTTTTTCCTATCTGTTCTTGCACTGGAAGGAGGAGGCTTGGGTAGGCAGGCAGGGTGTGCAGATGCTTGTCCACAGTTCTAATTTGGGCATATCCATGGGCTTGGGCATGAGTCAGGCTCCGCTTCAGAGAGGCTTTTGATATCAGAAGAAAAAATCTTGAAAAGATGCTGAATCCGCATGCACTCTCTGACACCAGCCACGTGTGTTGCTCTACAAGACTTGTGGGCATCAGGCCAGAAAACATCCTCGGTGACTTTATTTCTGAAAATTTCTCTTGTCATATAAGTGGTTCCTCAGACTGTCCAGTTACTAGATGGTAAACGAAGCACTGAAATTCTTACTTTCCAAATGGTTAACAGATACTTTCTTCAACATTTGTAACTACATTACCAATGGATAATGCAAAATACTTTGACCTTCTATCAAGACCCTCACTTTTCTCTCTCTAACTCTGAACTAAGGGCAAAGTGGAACGAAGCAGGTATGTTTTCAGTCTGAATTATTTTACTGCCATGAAAAACATGACAAAACATGGTTCTTCTTCAGCCCTCCCTTCCTCCCCCTCCTTCCATTCAGGGGGAAGGGAGAAATGCTCTTTGCTTTGAACAAATGAAAAGAGCAGGTCCAAACCACTGTCACATGGTCATTCACGCAGGCACTGCTCGGGGCAGAGCTGGCAGCACCACTCTGATCCCAAGGAGGTGGATCCATCTACTACTTGTGACTGGAAAAGTGCCGGGGTGGTGATCGGCACACATGACCATCACACGGCCTCGGAATCCTACGTAATTGCAACAATAGCTTACAAAGATAATTAAAGGGGGATTTGTTCCTAAAGCTGTTCAAAGAAGGGGCCAGAGGGGCTTGGATCAGACAGTGCTGGCAGTGCCTTTGCCTGCGGGACAGTGCTTGCTGCAGCCACAGCCCCACACCAACACACACATCCCAAAGAGCCTCCTGCTAGAGAGAGGCCTTGAGCAGCTTGCCTAAAACCAGGATCTCTTCCAGTATTGTACTCCTTCACAGAAAAATCAAAAAATATTGAACCCAGGAAGAGCTGAGGGTGGCAAGGAAACTTTATAAAGAAGAAATTAAAAAAAAAAAAAAACAAAGAATGATGAAAGATCCTAAAATATATTTTTTCATTCCAGCTCTTTGGGGCAGAGGCTGTAAAGAAGGAGGTAATATGCTTCCTTGCTGGGATTAAATGACAGAGTAACAAAGGATACCTGGGAAGCAAGCCCTCTGGGTTAACTCCTCTCAGTGCTAGAGAAATTCCTGTCCCCTGTCAAGTGCTGGTGGCTTCTTCGCAAGGGGCCAATGAGACACAGTGCAGATGTTCTCCTTGACCCTAGAAGTGCCATATGTGGCTCCACAGAGAAGCTGGCTGGTGAGCACTGGTGGGGATGTTCATCCCCGTGGTGGAATCCCACTGCTCTTGCTGCCTTGGTCCTGCTGCTGGCTCCCCCAAGGAACCACACAGCAGAGTGCAGGCAGTGCAACTCTACTCGCAGTCAATGGAGGAATCTTGAAAGAATGGGTTTTTTGGTAAAAAAGATTGTTTTGTTTTGTTCATCCACTCAGGTGACCGAAATCAGCTTGGTTCTTTTTCCTGCAACCTTACATGTGAAACTCAAACCAACTGCTGCCATTCAAAGGCATCTGAGAACTGCTAGGAAATCTCTCAGGAGCTGTCAGTCGATGGCTGGGCAGGATGCAGCAAGGCACTGGTCAGCCATGTCCTCTGGCTCCTGCTGGAGCTACCTCCCTGTAACCTGGGGCTCTGCTTCTGAATGGCGACTCCCCGCTACCAGGCTCAGATATTATTCCCTGGTAATGCCCCAGACCTCTGAAGTCTCCAGCAGCTTAACAATGAATTTCTGAAAAGTAATTATAGTCCTTGTGTTCTGTTGATTTCCTGGGGAGGGAGGGGTTACCAGTACTGCTCATATTTTTATTTTTTCTCCATGCCCCAAAATGCTAGAAGCTCTAAAAGAAAAAAATAAAACGTAAAAATTGAGATAACTACTTGTAGTGAAGCTATTTGATTTTATCCTACGTAATTTATTTCATCAATATAGGTCAAAGGATGCTGATAAACATCCTCTACAAACATTTCTTTTCATTATTAAAAGAAAAGGTATTGTAAAATACACTTAATTTCTCACCATTACCCTTTTTAGTGTCAGTTTTCTCAGACTGAACAGCTAAAATGTATTACACCAGTGATTTCACCCTCTTCCCTCAAAAGAGAACCTTTGCAAACACCAGAATTAGAGAGGAAGCCTTTACAGGCCTGACTTAGGAAGGGATAAAGACAATATTTCTTCCTCTGCTGCAGCCAGGCTTGCCCATGTGCTGGTATCCTGTCCAAGAGGCTCGTCGGGCTTCTGGTCCTCTTAGCAATGCAACAACTCCAGGCTGTCCTCACACAGCAGGGGCTGTGCAGCTACTTACTGCTTTTGGTGCAGCATTTGCCACTTCTGATCTGCTGTTTCTAGTCCAACTCCTTCCCTGGGCCCTTTGGTTCAGAGACATAGCTATCGACCAGAATGACTTAAAACCCAAAATATGTTACATAAGAACGTGGGAAATTTCAAATAGTGCTAATTTCTGGAAGTAACTAGCTAACATTTAGTCCCAGCAAAAGAAGAAAAATGCAAACAGCTTTTGAATGAAAAATGGCTGAAGGGGAAAATACAAATATGCTTTCATCTCATAAATAAGTTTGAATCGGCTTTGCTATTTTAACTCAAAAGAGAAAATGCCAAAATCAGCATCTGTGAGGTTGCAATTGCCCTTTTTTAATGTACTGCTGTGAGGAATTGATTTAATTTTAAAATATTAATCCTTCAACATTGTTTAGTTTTATTTCTTGAGCTGTGGTTTATAAGTCTGGAATTTGATATCAAGTGGAAAAGCACCAGAAGGACACACGCCTTGGCAGTAACAGCACGCGCAGCACGTGCACAGAAAGGCTCTGCTGCTGGGTCACCCCCCTGGAGGGCAGGAGAGGAGCTCCCTCCATGCACGCACCCTTTGGGCCATAGAGAAGGGTTCTGATGGCCACACCAGCTCCACGCACAACCACACATTAAGAGCAAGGCCCCCTGCCCAGTAATGGTACTTGAACCAGTCAAAGACACGTGCAGTATAATTCACAGAAGTGCAGACAGCCACTGGCACTCCCACGTCTCAAAAGGCACAGATTTTGCACTCTGTGCAGCTAGAGAAAGTCCTGGGGGTAACTTGTGCTACATGCTGATGTTCAGTGGTCTGTAAGGGAAGCCGCGTGCTGTGCCTGCCCGTGTGGGGGGACCTGATGGTTGGATAACGCCAAATGTGCCACGCAAAGCCCTTATCTGATGTTGCTGACAGCGCTTAGTGGGGAGCGCTCACTCCAAGTCCAGTGGGCCCTTTGGGGTATACTGGTTTCTGCTGCCTGTCACAGCCTAGCTAAAATGATTTCTTGGGCACAGACAGAAAAATCAAGTGACTGGAGCTACTGCTGCTAGTAAATAATCTCTGCTGCCTGGCTGGCAACTGACAGATAATGATCCTCACCAAGAAGAGTGAATGATAATCAATTTAAGAAATATGGACAATCTTTCAGGAAACATAGCTTCGGAGCAATTTCTGGACAGAAAATTACTAGTTACAGCATAATCTTCTAAGAATTTAGTGCACATGAAGGTCATCTTTAACCATTACTCATAGTTACAGAAGTTTCTGGAAACCACAATTGAACTGCAGAGTAGATGATCACATTTTTGTTACAACTTAAGTTCTAAACCAGAAGCTAAAAAGTCTATGCGACTGTTCCTTCTCCCCTACTGAGACTCAGACCTCCCTACAGGACGAGAAGGAAGTTTCCTAATCCACGTATAGGAAGAGGGAAACATTTCACTCTTTTGGATTCAGCCTACAGCACTCTAGAATTAAGGATGCTGTTGTCCAACTTCTTCAGTGATCCCTGTGAAGAGTTTGGTCCAGGGTGTGAATGGTCATTCCCTGGTGACTTGGCCCAGGAACATTTTATCTCCCTTTGCCTTCCCAAAGACCTATGTAGAGATGTGAAGAAGAACCAGAAACAATAAAATCTGGTGGTGGTGATGCATGTGATACTGATCACTGACTCCATATACACCCTAGTGTTTCCATCATCTTTCCTCTTCTCTCCCAGAGCCTACAAGTATTTTCTTTTTTAGCTAGTAAAGGGAACAGAGGACAAGTCACTCTCTAATGTTCAGTGTAAGGGGGCGGGGGTGGGGGAAGTGTTTCTTTTCTACTTCTGGCCAAGTGCATTTTATAGCTGAGATTCTCCAAAGTGCCCTTGGCTGATTGCAAAATCACAGAGGGGTTGAAGTTGGAGGGCAGGTCATCTGGCCCAACTCCCCTGCTTATGGGGGGACACCTAAAGCCCATTGCCCAGGACCATGTCCACATGGGTTTTGATTATCTCCAAGCATAGAGACCCCATAACCTCTGGGACAATGTGTGCTAGTGCTTAGTCACCCTTACAGTAAAAAAAGGTGTTTCCTGATGTTGAGGGAAACTTACACATTGCCATTTGTGCCCAGTGCCTCTGGTCCTGTCACTGGGCACCACTGTGAAGAGCCTGATCCAGTCTTCTGCCCCCTACCTTCAGACACTTGGTCCAGGATGGTCCATGGTCCCGATGGTCCATGCTGATAACATGGTGCTGGTTGCTCTTTACATCTGGGTACAATAACACTTTGAAGGGCAGATGAAATACACATTAAATGTCAGTACATGCTTTTCCATGTAAGCTATTGCTTAGAACTGGCACAATAAAATAATTCAGAGGGAAATGGGCTGTTTGACCATGAGCAGGAATGGAGGTGGTAATCGCCGCAAGCCTTGCAATAAGAAACTAGGAGCGAGATTTCTTCCAGAAAGCAGAGATGCAATATCCTAGGGTGTTTCAGAATGGGAAACATTTCAGGAAAATAAAATCAATGGTGTGCTAACCAAATAAATACATAAAATAGCTCCTTTGGCTACGCTAAATGAGAATTCACAAATTATTTGTACAATTCAGCTGCGGGAATCCCTCAGTATGAACTCTGCTCTGCTTGAATGTGGGGGTGGACAAGACAGGAAAAAAAATGGTTCCAAATCAGACACCATCTTGGTATCTTCTGAAGCATTATTAAAAACCATGACAATGCCAATTTTAACAAAGCTTACACCTCATGGCTCCTGACAAAACTAGGTTATAATTTCCTTAATTAGTTTTAACAAGCAGCGTGAAGACCTGTGTGGAAGAGAAAAAAAAAAAAGAAAAAAAAAGGAAGCTGTTTTACAAAGGAAGCTGAAGGAGGGGAGCTTTTCAAGGTTGTCTGATGAAAGAACAGAAATGTTTAAGGACCAAAACAGTTGAGGTCTGCCTCTCATATCAGTTAGTAAGGGGTTTTATGAGGGTAATTCTAGAGACTTATGCTTATAGGCTGCATACTTACTATTAAACCACTCACCAACCAGGCAAACTTATGCAGCACAGGAACAAGTGCGAGCAGGGCAGTCAGAGATTTCAAACCTGGAGATTTCAAACCTGGAGTGACTAAATCAGAGGGTCTCCCACTAAGACACACAGTATCTGCTCAGCAAGGGAAGCTTTCCCTTTATGAGCCCCCTCCCACCCTAGCAGCTCCAGGCATCTCCTGCTGCCTCCCAGCAGTGCCGCACTCGGCCGGTCCAGCACGAGCTCCCGCGCCAGCCTGCAAGAGGGGCCAAGAGCACGTGCATTTGTTTAAGGAAGGGGGAATATTCAGCATCACTGCAGCCTTTGAGTGGCTCCAAGTGCCTCTGCAGCCGTACCCTAAGCAACACCGAGATATCTTCATTTTAAATACTATTCATGACATACAGACTGCACCAACCGTCTACGAGATCAATATTCTAACTGCAATTTTCTTCCAGAACAAAGCTGCATCGAAATTTTCAAGTATCTGCCCCACACGTTCACAGGTAAAAAACTTACATAGCGAGTAAAGAGAAAAATTTTTTGGCATGCATTTGCAGAAGTGTTTCAGAATGCCAAACTTGACCTGTGTGTGGCCAGACACCGAGATTTTGCTTCAACCCAAGAATTTATTAAGACTTACATGAAAATATTCCGTCTTAACATAATACACGTTGGTAGCATTTGAATACATATTTACAGATTTATTTGAACTTTCCTTAACTGCAATTCTACAACTGAGCAACATATCCATAAGTGTTTCATAAACTTTCAAACACTTACATATTTATACATATAGTTTTTGCATATATATATATAAAAAAATATTTTTGAGACTCAAGGACTGAGAATAGTCAAAAGGACATTATTGCTACATTTCCATATTTACAAAAACAATGCATAAACCCATTCAAAACACCAAGCCATTGCAAAATAAGTTTCAACCCCCCCCCAAATTATAAAAATATAAATTTCAAGAACGAAAAAACCCAAACCTCTTTCAGCTAAGTGTCTGTAAAGTACCGAGACATCTATAACAACTAGTTTGTCTACAGTTGCTCCGAAAGCCAACACGTTACAAAAGAGCTCTTATAGCATTAAACTGAAAATGCTCAACAACTAGTAGGCATAAGAGTGCATCCAAACAAATGGCTAACTTTGGAAAGGTGCAACAGCCTAAGTAAGTTCAGTGCAAATGGCTAATTTTTTATTTAACTCTGAAAGACGTATTCCTGTAACAATAAACCAAATGCACAGTCATAGAAGGAGCGCGGTATTCAATGTAACCCAAAATATACCACCAGTGTGTGTATTTACAATTACCTTGTATTTGGGCAGCTACTCACACATTTCAATGGCATGTAAACTCAACCAAAAATCCTGGCAAAGTAAAAGTTACAGAGTGCTTAAGTGCATTGCAAATAAATAGGTACTCAAGTAGTACTCTGCCTCTGAGAAATGCTTCTCTCAATGCCTTTACTTATTTCTAGGGGTCAGAAACAAAGGAAGGAAAGAACCAGCAGTGTTCCTGGTGAGAAGAAATGGGGTTAGAAAACACTTTTAAGCTTAGCTCTGGGCTCAACAGATGCTGACCCCAATGCTGACCACATCTGTCAAAAAAGACTGAAAAGATTCTTTCTTTCATGCCATTTATAAATTTGGCACTTCCCAGTTAGACTCTTCTTCATTATCATCTCTGGACTACCACAGAAACAACTTGGGGTGGGGGAAAATAGCCCTTTCCAGTTAGCACTATCCAAGACTGCCTGTGGGAAAGATTCACCTGGGTAGGGCAAGATAAGGAAAGGGCGGGCCCCCAGGAGAGCATTTCTTGCCTCTGCTCTCACTCAGATAAGATGATTCGTTGAACAGCCTCTTCTCCAGACATACAGTTTACTGGAAGCAGCCTTCCTCCTCTTTTTTGACCAATTTGGCAGGGCCCACCTATCTTTGGTGAGCACCTTTAGATGTAACTATTAGCAAAACAAAAGTCGAAGTCTTCAGGCAGCCAAGGCAGGGGGGCACGGGAGCAGTTCAGGCTCCACGGTGGAGCGAGACCCAGCAATGGGCAGCTTCATCCTGGCAGGGAATGCACTAGTGGGAAATAGATCCATAGAAACTGTGCAACTGGTCTGCAAGGGTGACAGCTCAGGTGGGAAATAAAAATTAAAATCCATGCTCTTCCTCCCTTCTCCTCTGGTTTAAACCCCAGAGCTCCCAGGAGGGTTTCCAGCTGTGCAGACCAATTTTGGAAGGGTCTCGGTTCCTTCGCCTCTTTTCCCCAGGTACATACAGCACCCTCACTGGCCTCCAACCTATGATACCTGCCTGGGAAAGCTTCTCAGGCTTGGCTGGATGTGGAAAGGGCCTTACAAAACCATTAATTTAATATTTGTTTATTTCTTACATTTGGAAAAACAAGATTAACTAGAAAATGACTGTATGCATTCCAGGCACAGATCCAGAGAAGAATCACTGCAGATTCTGTATGATCTATAGTCATCCAATTCCACACCCTGGCTTAGAATTTCTTTTGTTGGTTGTTTTTTTTATCCTTCACATCTGGCTCTCTACTGCAATTACACACAATATAGCGAAATATATACAGCTTCAATTAACACTGCAATGATGCCTGTAACCGTGCTCGGCAGATTAGGTTTATGTGTACAAGTGCATGGTAAAGGACAGTATTACAACAACATTTCAGTTACACAGTGGTAGTAGTAAGTAAAAGAAAGAGAAATTATTGAAGTCGTCCCTCTCTCAGCCCCTGCACAATACAAACAGCTAACACATCTGATCTCCTCTTCTTCGCGTGCCGCTCAGACATCTTCGCGTACCAGGAGAGGCTGAGTAGAGGAAGCACTGCTGCCCACCGAGTTAATCCTCACTGAGTGATCTGGAGCATTTCCTTGACTGGAAGGTGGGGTTGAGAAGTTGGCATAAACCTGCAGAAGCCAAAGACTGGTGTCAATACTCTGCAGACTGCTCCCTTCACACATTCTCGGAGAGCATTCCTTTCTTAGCCTTTTCCCACTGTGTACTACACACTGCTGTGGAAGGGTTCCAGCTCAGGAGCTTCTTTGCAAACCAAAACAGTTTCAAAAGGTCTTGGGCTTGACTGCTATTTTAAAGAATCAAGAAGCTCAATCTCAGTTCCTAAAAACATTGTAGCTTCCAACTGCATGCCAAATTTCAGCTGAGCTCAAAAAAAAAAGTAGCTCAGGTTATTACTAAGCTCCCCTAGAAACCTCACTAATACTTCTTCCTTCAGATTCTTGCTTTTGTTTTAGTAATGCCTGCACCTGCCAAAAATACGCTACAGGATGCAATCGAACACCAGCAGCTTTCAGTTTCCTCTTTCCCCAAATTGTCAGGAAGCCATGTACTCTCTGCCCAAGGCATCCAGAAGGTAAAAGGAAGCTTTATTTTTAAACCAAGTTTTAAACGTACTTTTGTAAACCCTAGTAACACACAAAATTACAGAGAGAGAAAATCCAAGTTTAGGATGTGCCTCCAGTTTTTCTTTGGACTGTTTTGTCCAGTTGCCTGCTCAGAATAAGCTTTCATTAGGGAATGCTTGAAAGAGCAGCAAATACAATTTGTCACAACATACCTCCAAGGTTATTTAAATGGTATTAGGGGAAGCAAGTGAGAAGATACAGAAGAGAACTGAATGCTTCACCCCTTCATCCAATAGCTTTCCCAATAAAAACTAATTACACTTTATTTCTGAGATGTTTCCCAGATTAACAGAATTTTTCCTAGTTTAGGATAAGATGAATTTATACAGTACCAGCACATTTGGTAACACCAGAATTGTTGTGACAGGTCTATTGTGAGTGAGAAACATCAATAATGCAAAGAATCTTCTCCAGCTAGAGAATTTTGGGTATGGGCTTAGATAGCTACTGTCTAATGGAACAGCCCAAACATCATTCCTACTACCTAGACTGATGCTGCAAAGCTACATAAATAATACTAGAAATTAAGTGCCTGGGCTCTTTGCTTCTCACAGCTCTAGTACAACATCTTGCTTGAAACTGCTTCATCCGTAACTTACCCGGGGGGCATTATCTGAAAGCTGCTGCTCTATCATCTGTACAATTTGTTTAAATGTGGGTCGCTGTAAAGGATCAGCATCCCAGCAACTCTTCATTATGTCATACCTGTAAAGATACCAAAATTAAGTACTGCTAGTGAAGAAATCCTTAGAGCTCTTATCTCTCCTGCATTATTATTTGAAACAAAAGGATCCCATTTTCTTTAAATGACTATACAAACAGGAATGGTGTTGCTACCACCTGTGTTTGGGACAACAGAGAACTCACTGCTAATGGGAGGCTCTGGGCACAGTTTTCTTTGACAGCTTGTTAAATGCCAATCCATTTACAAAATAGTGAGTTAGGAATGTCTCATAAAGAAGATCAGTAGCCAGTCCTCTTGCTGTCAGGAAGTACAGCACAAATGCAGATGCTGTACAGTCTGGTGATACATCTCACTGACTTCTTTATCTGAAGTAAAAATGTTTAATTATGTTCTGTGATCTGTCAATAATTTATTGACAGAGAGCGGGTGCCATGACAGAGCGATCAGATGGCACAAGGCATGAGCGCATTTCACTGCTTGTTACAACACAGGCATGTATTCTGCTAGTTAAGAGTACATGAATTATTTCAAACATGAAAAGAACTTTAAAAAATGACAATGGGGGAGTGCAATGAGCCTTAGTGCAAGAAGAGAAGCTTCCCTTCCATCACATCTTCACTGATGTTTGGATGATTAGAGGTGCTGGTTGCTCACTTACATTTCAGGTGGTGCACACTCAGGGCTGAACATCCTGTATCCCTCTTTGATCATTTTATAGAACTTGGAGTCCACAGGTATCCCTGGATAGGGGCTGCTTCCTGTTGAGAGAGCAGGCGAGCAACATGATCTCTGCATCTACAGTAAACCCCAAAATGAAACAGATATGAAGTAGAGATCGTGAAGGAGCTTACCTAAGGAGAAGAGCTCCCAAAGCAATATCCCGTAAGACCAGACGTCACTCTCAAAGGTGTAGACGCAATTGAAAATACTTTCAGGTGCCATCCACTTCACAGGAAGACGAGCCTTTCCAGGGAAGAGGGAATAAATTAAGACAATGGACATAAGGCATACAGAATTGACGAGGTAAAATTCACTTTTTCTGGGGTTTATGTGCATTAAATACTTTTAAAATCAAGAAGTAGAAGTATCCAACCAAAAATGAAACTTGCAGCATTTTAAGAGTCTCCAAGTGCTGCATCACTAGCGATCCAACTTTCTGTGGGTCTACCAAGCTTATACAGGTCCTTGCACTCTGATTTTCCGGATACTGTTTGATTCCTTCTGTCTAGTTAATAAAGGATATCAGGATGTCAGAAGAAAATAATGTAAGTGACCATGGCATGGTTCCTTAAGCAAGTAAGCAAGTCTGCTTTGGTGGACTGGCTGGCACAGGCACACAAATGAGATTCACACAATCGAGATGCTTCAAGGCTTTAATTAACATTCAATACATCTGCATTAGCTCCTCAGTCTATCGGAAGAAAAATTTAAATTCAAATAAAAATAATATATATTAATATATATATTGGGCGGAAGTGTTGATCTGCTGGAGGGCAGGAAGCCTCTGCAGAGGGATCTGGACAAACTGGAGTGATGAGCCAAGCCAGTTGTATGAGGTTCAATAAGGCCAAGTAGTGGATCCCGCACGTGGGTCACAACAAGCTCCTGCAGTGCTACAGGCTGGGGGCAGAGTGGCTGGAAAGCTGCACAGCAGGAAAGGACCTGGGAGTGTTGGTGACAGCGGCTGAACATGAGCCAGTGTGTGCCCACGTGGCCAAGAAGGCCAAAGACATCCTGGCCTGGATCAGCAATAGCGTGGCCAGCAGGACAACGGGTGTGACTGTCCCCCTGTACTCGGCACTGGTGAGGCGGCACCTCAGATCCTGTGTCCAGTTCTGGGCCCCTCAGCACAACACTGACGTTCAGGTGTGTTTCCAAAGAAGGGCAATGAAGGTAGTGAAGAGTCTGGAACATAAAGCCCAGCAGGGAGCAGCTGAGGGAGTTGGGGTTGCTTATCCCAAAGAAAAGGAGGCGGGGGGGGACCTTAGTGCTCTCTGCAACTACCCAAAAGGAGGCTGTAGCAAGGTGGGGATCTGTCTCTTCTCCCACCTAACAAGTGACAGGACCACAGAAAATGGCCTTGAATTGTGCCAGGGAAGGTTTGGATTGGATATTAGGAAAAATTCTTCACCAAAAGGGTTGTCAAGCACTGGAACAGGCTGCCTGGTGAAGTGATGGAATCACCATCCCTGGACATATTTAAAAGATGTGGAGATGTGGGGCTTAGAGACATGGTTTAGTGGACTTGGTAGTGCTGGGTTAGCACCAGGAGGGGATGATCTCAAAGGTCTTTTACCACCTAAACAATTCTGTAGTTCTGTGATTTTTCATAAGTTTGTATGGGAATAGACACATCCCTCATGAATGCTAACTGGAGCAGAAGAAAGGATGCAGAAAGTCTTTGCATTTGCTTCCACCTTCCTCTCCCTGGTTTGCCCTTTCCTTGTCTGACTGTAGGAGCCAGTCAAGGCCTCTGTCCTAAACATTTGTCCTGCTTTGGAAGAAACCAGACCTCTTTCTTCCAATGATCAGAGGGCTTGAACACATCTCATATGAAAAAAGTTTGAAAAAGCTGGGGGGTTGTTCAGTCAGGAGAAGAGAAGGTTCCAGGGAGTGACCTCCTTGTGGCCTTTCAATATATAAAGAGGACTTATAAGAAAGATGGAGAGAGACTTTTCACTGGGGCCTGTGATGACTGAACAAGGAGCAGTGGTTTTAAACTGAAAGGGCATGGATTAAAATTAGAAATAAGGAAAAAAATGATGATGATGATGGTGAGACACTGGAACAGGTAGCCCAGAGAGGTGGTGGATACTTCATCTGGGCAACATTTCCAACACAGGAGATGTTCAAGGTCAGGTTGGATGGCACTCTAAGCAACCTGATCTAGTGAAAGATGTCCTTGCCCATGGCAGGGGGGTTGGACTAGATGATCTTAAAAGGTCCCTTCTAACCCAAACCATTCTATGATTCTGTCATTTTATGAACTCAGGAAACTTAAAGGATAGCCTCGACAAATAAAACTCAATTGCACACTTCCCTCCTAAGCTGCTGGTCTGAACTTCCTGCTCCCAGGAGCCTTTATGATCAGGCAGCTCTTGACCTGACCCTGTGCCTGAAAGCAGCTTGGTTACACTAAATGCTACTCAATATTCTGTCACAGCAGCCATTCATGAATTATTTCAGCTCCTATTGTTCCTTAGCCTCAACTTCTAGGCAACCAGTGGCTGGTTACGACATTGTTTTGAAGAACACCAATAAACCTGTCTGTCCCACAGCCTAAAATAAGGATGCTGTAGGTATCTGAGACATCAAGGCCTGCCGGGTGACAGCACAGCAGCAGAGACATGTCAGATTCTTGAGGTACTATGGATTGACTGAAGTTAACTGAGTGGCAAACCCCTTTGGTGAGAGATGCTCAGGTGTGGGATTTTCTCTCTTTATCAGCTTGCCAAAGCCCGGACAGGTAAACTTCAGTTCATCTGTTGTCAAGTCCCCAAGTAATGACCAGCCCCTGATCATTAAGATCATGGAGCCCTCAGCTGAACTGGGGACAAGGGCTGCCTTGCTGAACATGGATCTTCTCCTTTGAAAAACAGTGCAAGTGAAAGCATATGTACTCTGAAGGCAGCAGCTGGCTGCACCTACCTGACACAGACTTAAAACACTGAGCTAGGCAGCATAAATCAGTTTGAGATGCAAAATACCTATACTTCATCCACACTTCTCCAGCTTAACCACAGACAAGCTCAATTTTCTTTTGTAGTAGGGCTCTTTTTACTGCACTGGCACTTTAAAGGGGACTGCAAGTGCTGCCAAGGTAATCTGCATCACTTCAAAGCGCCTTTGTACCCCTCCAGAGGTTTAACAGGTACCCATGAGATTTGTACTCTTCTACATGGAAGGTTTTAAACTTTTCTCATCAAAATATAGTGTCTTGTTCCAACCCTGTTACAGGGTTTGAACTACAGCTGCAAGCTAAAGCTGTGTTTGTTACACAGACGAGGTTAGGATCTCTATATGGAATCACAGAGAAAACCAAGGTGGTTTTGCCTCCCATTGATGCTATAATCAGTAAATTCACACTTCAGAACTCAGTTTTCATTGTCCGAGTGACCCCTTACAGAAAAGGCTAACCTGCAAAGCCCTGATTATTTAGATATTTTTTAAATAAACTATTTCAATAATGGACAAATAGTGCAATGCCCAGGGAAAAAGTTTCCAAGTAATTCCAAAATTTAGGATTGAGATACCAGAGTATTTCCATGACAAAACGAGTAATTACTTACAGAACAGCTACTTTGAGTGCATTCAGGTATAATAAGAAGACCGGACATTATATTGGTGCAGCAAAACCACCTCTTCCACTACAACATACATTCAGATATGAGCACACATTTTCCAGTATAACAAACATACACCACGGATTTTGTCAGCACACACATCTGCGTCAGAAATTTCCCCTCCTAGCCAACATGGATATATACCAGAACTCGAAAATCCAGATTTGCAAATCCATTTGCTAACTAAGAAAATCCTTTCTTTGCATGTCAAGACAACAGGAACTCCTTTAACTTAAGTATAAAAAGTATCATGTATACTTACATTTCCTTTGACCACGTAATTTGAGTCGTTCCTTATATCTCTTGCCAGGCCAAAGTCACAGATTTTTGTAATTCGACCATGAGTTAGAAGAATATTTCTTGCGGCCAGATCCCTGTGAATGCACTAAATAATAGACAAACAAACAAAATTAACTGATGATATCACTAACAGGCTATTGCTTGGTTACGTGTTTATTTAGCTATGTATTTGCTGTATTATGCATTTTAAGGCAGGCTGTAAATCACAATTAAGCCATGTGCTAATAAGCTTACTCAGATGATTAAATATTCTGACGTAGTATCTTTACAATAATTACATCAATCCACATTAATAAGGTTGTCTATGCATTTATTTTAGAAAAGACCAATCACAGCCATTGACTTTTGCAGTGTTTCACATTTTCAGCTAAAATTCAATGCACTTTTTTCTGATTTTTTAAATCAAAATCATCACCGGCTTGTTTCCTCATACGGGACAAATAGAGGGAAAATGTGGTTTGTTTCCAAAATAACCCCAATATTCTATTAAATAACTACTGTTGTTGATAGAAAAGCGCTGAAAATCTGAAAATAGGGGAAAGCACACAAACGCAGAAACTGAATCCCATTACAGAAATACTCCTCTGGAAAAGCTGAATTATTAAGTACCTAGGAAAGCTTAAGCAGACTTAAGTATTTTAAAACACTGGAAATTCTCACATGCCAGTATCTTTCAACAGACAGTCAGTCATGCATTCGGTGACCTAGCCACCTTATATTCCAGTTTTTACTTGAGAAGTCGGCATGTGTTGGTAACTGCAGTTCCAGAAAGGTGCCTGAGTTTCCCAGCAGCTGTGTTTCTTTGCATAAAACTGTGGAGCCCATGTGTGTCTGTTAGAGAAGGGAGGTGATTCTCTAACAAAATGGTTTCTTTTTTAATCTGGAAAGGAGCGTATTAAGCTTCAGCTTTACTGATGGGATTTAGCACGCAGGCCATAGCTGTCTAAAAAATAACTGAAGATAGTTCAGTTTTTCTTTTTTCATTGAAACACAAAACTTTTGGAATTTCTAACCAAAAAATATAAAAGTATCAAAAGTTATGAAAATCAAGGTCAGAAAGTAACTGCAGATTGCACAAGTAACTTAATCTCTGTCCCTTCAGCATGCTTACACGAGGAACTATTTTTAATAGTTCCACTGTTTGGGTGGACTCTCATTCACCTCCTTACACAACACATTCTGCGCTTTGCATACGTACAGCTGTCACGCAGCACTGAGGCAGCAAGGCGAAGCAATGGCCAAGAGTCAGTATGACTGTCTTGTCCCTCCAGAATCAGCGCAGTTTGCATTGAATGGAGACTTTGTCCAAGGGAGGAAGCTCTGTCTTGTGATTAAGGCACCGTGTGCTTAAGGCAGTTACCCCCCCAGAACAAGCTCCTGACCCGACCCCTGCACAGCCTTGACATACAAGCAAGATAGATCAGAAGAGCAGCTGGACACTCTGCGTGCTGGTCTTCACAGACCCTCCTGCCTCAAGGATGTGAGGCAATCTGAGGCACCTTGTCCATCAGCCCACTCTGCATTAACTAATTTAACTGCTGGAGCTAAGAGAGTGCAAGTACACAACAACTAAAGAGGACCAGTAACACATGAGTGCACTGCAATTTAATTCTGTGATGTAGATGTTAACTCGGCACTGCCAAAGCAATACTGCGCATCGCTTCCCAGCCTCGGGGTGAGGTGATGTTACATTCTTTACTGCCTTTGCCATTCAATGCCACGGCGCCTGCAAAAATGGGAAGCCTGTAAAGAAAAAGTCACCAGGAATAATACACAGTGGATCCATGGGCTACGCTTTAGGAAAACAGAAGAAATACAGAATGTGTGTGCTACGCACTGGATGTCCTCAACAGTGAAGGATGCAGGAGCGTGATGAATCTCTGTATCATCTGTAATATGATATGTTTGCATATCAGGCCTGTTTTGAATGTGTTGATAGATCAAAAATAAACTAAAGGGAAGTTTTTGGTTTGGTTTGGAAGAAGGAACAGTGGGAGAAAAAAACCAAGTGCAAAAGCAAGTTTTAATGCGCACTTTCCTCAGAGCAGAGTTCGAGACACATTTCCCAATAGTAACGCAGGACTCCAGGACTGCCTTCCTTTCCTTGAATTGCCTAAGTTTGCTTTTGCACTTTATTTAAGGTGCACCCGTAGTAGCTACATTAGTCATAATGTTTACAGGTTAAATGGCATTTTTGCAATAAAATGTAAGAATAACCACAGGAAGATACTAATTATACTGTGCTTAAGACTTCTTTATAAATCCCCTTCTGTTATGCAATACCTCTCCTATGAAACCCAGAGGAAAGTCTATTATGCTCAGTGTAGCCAATGAAGATTCTTTGTGGGTCTCTCAGCTGATTTTGTCTTTCCAGAAAATTAAAAATCAAGACACTTCCTGTGAATTAAGCCCTGCTAACAAAAAAAAGCACACAATGTGGTATCTCCCCTGTTTAAGGCAGTATTTTCCACATGAGAGAAGCAGCAAGTGCAGCATTGTTTAAAACTCATGCAAATAGATACCTCTGCACTGATTCTACTAGCCTGAACAGCGGATATGCCATAGCACTGCTTCACACTGACTTCTGTTTTATGGGATATAAAACATCACTTTTGGCCAATAAGCACAGTACACAACTCCAACATTAGGTAAAGCTTCAGGTATGAGAGGGAGCTTATCAGTTCACAGTGCTTGTCGAAAAGAACACAGAAATATTCAGCATTTAAACACATGGATCCCATTAAAACACTGAAAGTGAGGATAAAATAAATAAACAATCTACTGATTCTGTCCATCTCTGAAAAGTTCTTAACTTACGTTTTTGGAGGCAAGGAAGCTCATGCCCTTTGCCACCTGGTAAGAAAAGCTTAGCAGATCTTCTACATCTAAAGCAAGTTCATCATCTTCCGGCATAGAAAGGGCAACATCCTGATCAGTGTAGGATCCTACACAACATAAACAACAACAGCTTTTGAGTTAAGCAAGTGTAATCATGTAGAAATCATGTAGAGCTGTTTTGACAATAAACAAAACAGTGATTTGAGTAAGTACCAGTCTAGAATCACATAAATAGCCCATCACCAAAAAGTAAAAAATAATCCTGATACTCCATTTAAGTGTGAAGAAAAACAAGACACTGTAATTCAGCATGCTGTTCTTTTTCAAGACTTCTCACACCAATTACTGAGTTTTAAGTGTCCCCATTCACAAAAGACAAACATGCCAAAACTGAACAAACCCATGAAGCCCCTCTTCCTGCACAGAATTCCTTGTCACTGAACTCACCAGATTTCACAGGTCGTTTTTTGTCAGCCTTTGGTGGGACTGCATATGACACTCCTGGTTTCATGTCCATGTACTCATTGGCAACATCACTGTAGAGGCAGCAGAACAACAGAAACGCGGTTTAGTGAAAAAGATCTCAAAAGCCATCCAAGCAAAAAGCCGGATTCACAAGGCCAACCTTCTGAATAATTGCTTTACAAATGATCAATTGATTGGAAATTCATGGGTGTGTGAAAAAAATGAGGAAATGCCTGTGCAGAAAGAGAGGTTTGTTGGTACAGTTAATGATACACATCAAAGTCTGAGTTTGGCTCAGGTGAGCAAACAAAACCTTTCACATGAATACTGTTTATACAGACTTCACTCTCTATAAATTAACATCCAGATGTTTCACAGGATCTGCTACAGCTTCCTTTTTCTGCTTAGGCCAACTTCTACGAGAATATTTCAGCAGCTCAACTGGCAATTGAAATGCAGAAGACAAATGGTAAAAAATGTTAAATTCAGAAATTTCCAAGTTCCATAGGGGATTCATATGTATTTCAAAAAATCAGCCGAGGCTTGGGACAGCCATCTGCTACATTCTTTTAAGTTTAAATTTTCTTATTGCTATATATAATTCAAATGTACAGATTTTCATACTATATGGTTTATAAATATACAGTTAGGCACCTTTAGAAATGATGGATGTACTCTGGCATTTTTCACTTCATTGCCATTAGAATTCATACACTTCCTTAGCCTGAAACATCTGCTTAGTTTAAGAACAATAAATGCAGCCACAGAGCTAACATGGGAAGGAGCAATGAGATCACCAATAGCTTTAGTTACCACCAGAAACACATGGGATACATTCAGCAGCAGCAAATACCAACACGAGAATTTTGTAAATACTCTGCTGTTAATAACTCAATTTACAAACTGCGCTTAAACAGCAAGATCCCTTCACTGAACAGAGGGCACACCTCCAATGGCAAACCACAGCCTTTTATGTTCATCACCCCAGTGGTCCCAACCTCTCTGGGGCATCCCCAGCTACCCATTTATTGCCATGGCACAGACAGCTTCACCAGTACCACGCCTTGCTGGGATAAAGAACTTTTCCAACTCCTTGGCTCTGCCTGCTTCTTTCATGACTTCCAGCACAAAGTAATGGGCCCACTGGGGCAATAAACAGACTGAAATTGAGAATGGGCAGGTATTGTAATAGCCCCTAGGTTTTGGTAAGCCGTCCCTCTCATTTTGCAAACGGAAGGAAATCTGCTTGGAAACGCCCTTGGAAAGAACTCTGGGATGGTATATAAAACACAGCAGTTAAAAATATACAGACGAATTAAGTACAAGAGCAATCTCAGAATCATGACACAGGTTGTTTTTTCACCACAAAATGTAGTGAGCCGTCAGTGGCAGCCTGCTGGTGACATTGTAAGACACTGGTTTGATTTTGCAAAAAGTCATTTCTGAAGGCAGGAACTTGGGAGAACTCAGGGTACTAACAGCCTGACACTGGGGAAATTGTCATTCAAGCTGCTAAATAAGCACCACCGAAGTTCAACAATAACAATAAACACAAATACGTACAAAGATTGGAGCCAAGGAGGTGCATGAAATAACTGCAGAAAATTTGATTAAGAAGTAAACCAGGGAACGCATACAATCCACTCTGTATATAATGACACTGTGTTAGAATAAACCACTCCCTGAACAAATAGCCTCTTAATTAAATTATTTTCTTGTGCAGCAAAGAATCTTCAAAGCCTGCTGCATGAAATGTTTCTCCGCACCTCTCATCCCTAATAAACGTTGGTACCTCCTCCTTCCCAATCTTCTAAAAACACAAGTACGCTTCAGCAGGTCATACTTACGCTGCAGGCTCCGACTGATGCAAAAGGTTCTCATAAACAGCTGCATCTGCATGTTCTTCATGTTTCGGACAAATAAATGAATCTCGTTTCCTTCTCAGAAAATTTAAAAGATCACCATAACAGCAATATTCTGTAATCACCAGAGTGGGACCTGTAGATGCATAGAAGGTTTAGAAAGCTGGTGAGTATTGTTTTTAAAGCAGAAAACCTTACATAAAGCTAGCATTCAGTGAAGCACACAGGCTGGACTATTAAAAAAATCACACTGCCTAGCACTGTCTAGACTTGAAAAGTTATAGAAAAGTAACCCAGCATCTTCCCTTTCACAGATGAACAACTATGGTCCAGCTAAAGCTGTGTCCCAATTAATGTTCTGCCCCTCAACAGCATTGCATTGTACAAAAATTAAACAAATAAGTCTTCTTCTCTTTCTTCATGCGATAATGTTTCTGGCCAGACACATCTGTTTGATTTTGCTCACTTCCTGAAGGAAGTTATTTGTTCCAAACATTAAGAGTAATTCAAGCTTCAAACATTAATCCTTTTGATTCACTTCTGTTTACAGTAGAGCTTCACACTCCTTCAGTAATGTTTTGGAAATGATGTAGAGTGTTATATTCTGCAGTATAATAGGAAAAATCATTCAAACAGAACAGCCTGCTGCGACAGAAAACTACATTGCACAAGGCCTTAGAATATTAAAATGAAATCAGAAAGGGGAATCAAGTCATCTTCAGCATGGATGTTTATAGATCAAATATATGTCTTTTGAGTGAATGACTTCAGCTAGGGACCTTGAATATGTAATTACACCGCATGTTATTTCATCTGTAAAGTTACTCTGTACCATTGCTGCCTAACTTCATTGGTTTATTTCCATTTTTCTGCAGTTAAAAATTATAGCTTTCACAATAGCAAAAGAAGTGTTTGTTGTGTGATTTTCTTACAGGCACCACATTTTTTCCACTGAGAGAGACATGCACTCGGGCCAGTGAGTCTACTTAGATGGCTGCTTGAACGAAGTTGTTTCATCCTATTTTTAAATCATTAATTGTGAGAAATGTTTTTGCCTTTGTCTAAAACTATGAACTTTTACAAGCTCCTTTTCTTTGAAAAATGTGTAAGAAGCAATACCATCTTTCATATTAAAATGCATGTAAATTACAAATACAGGTTTCTATCAGTCTCTATTGACACACCAGGGGGTTTTGTAGCTTTTGTTATGTACGAAAACAAACTGATGAAGTTAATACTAAATGTGAAACATTAGGGTTGTGCAATACTTTATTTGGAAAATTACTTTTCTCAACTTTCTGCTGCTTAGAATTTGTACCCTTAGTGGTGCCTTAGCAGATACATTTGCAGTTTAAACACTTGGCTGGAAGACTAGACAAGACAAGCCTGTTGACTTCACCTTGGATACCAACAAGGAACCAGTTCTCATTAATGAGAAACAGTGTGGTGGAGGAAGAAATTTATACTGTACATTTTGTCATCTCTCAAGAAGAAAGCACACAATGGTTCACATGAAAGAGAATAAAAGCAACCTTCCTATTTAGCTGAAGCTACAGTGGTCTTACTACTGTTTTTACAATGAGCCTAAAATCTAGACTCAGTAAATCACAGGTGATAATCATGATGATCTGCAACATGTCTAAGCATGAAATGTATTTAAGATTTCTACACTTAGAGCTGCACCTTGGATTCTTCTTCACAAAGTTCATCCTCCTGGCAATAACAAAGGCACAGAAATAATCAATAATCTGCAGATAACCCCACCTCCAATAGTGCATGCTCCAAGCAGATTCACGATATTAATGTGGTTTCCAAGGTAACTCAGCACCTTAAGCTCTGACATCAAGGCTTCTCTTTCAGTTAGATGGGCACTCGCTGCAAGGCAAAGCACAGTGCTCAGTACGTAACACGCCAGCCAGATGGAAGAGGGAAAAAATGGTACAGTGTACTACAGCAACTTACTTTTCAACATCTTTACTGCTACTGTCATAGCAGCATCAGACTTAAATAAACCATAAGCAGTGGCTTCGACAACTTTTCCAAAAGCTCCAGCACCAAGGGTTTTACCTAATAAAGCAAACAAAATACTCCGTAATGACTTTGAGTACTTCCTCCTGTAGGGCTCAACATTTTATTTTATGATATCAAGGAAGCTATTGCAGGCATGCCTGCTTGCCTTTTGTCCCAAGGCAAAAATGAGCAATTATCACTATCTGCATTATTGCACAACATCTTTGTGACAAAACCCTGCTGTGTTTGACCAAAGTCTCATATGAGACCTGAAGGTTTCACTTTGCAGATGAAGTTAAAATAAATCTAAACTAACCAAAACTCAAACGGTTTCTAGGAAATTCCCATTTGTGATCATAAGGAAGTTGCGTTGGATCTATGTAAACATAGTTGTTTCCATTTATTTCTTCAACAACTTTCCACTGAACTTCGTACTTGGGTTTCTGGAAAAGAAAGAGAACGGCTGTCACTACTGAGGACTCTGCAAGTAGCTCACACACTTTTTAAACTCGGGCAAAGGGGCTTCTGATTTTACCTGCAAATATATGTACACCAGGATCATGACTATGATGCACATCAATCCTGCAGCAACTCCAAATGCAGTTAGCAAAGGGGTGAAAAGGGTATGGGTACGGATTTGCTCTGGAAAGAAACAGAAAATTCTCCTTAAAATACCGAACAAGACAAACTAAATTAAAAAGATGGAGGTGAAAACCTTTCCTTGGTTCTTCTTTGTAAAATACAGTTTGGAGTTCTGGCTTTCCCAGATGTGCTCCGGGTGTATCAGAATGTCTTTCCTGAACGAGCTGTGGGAGATGGAGCTGGCACAGAAATCATCCACTTCGATGCCTTCGGAGTCTCGGCTTCATTAATTCAGGAGGTTTGGCACTAAGATCAGTTAATGCAAGGGGTTTGCATGATCTCAGTCAAGTTAGGTAAAAGAAAGAAGCCTTTATCTGCAGTCCCAATTTCTTCTCTTCCCCTTTGCCCCCCACCTAAGTATGATCGCTACAGCACAGTCTTTACAAGGAGAGGTTGTGCCGAATAGTGAAGAAATACCATTCCACTACAACCCATCTGCCCCAAATCTGGCATATTTGTTTGTATGTTCTATCTGGGTGTAACTGAAAAAAAAGAAGCAGAACATTTGGTTTTGCAAAGAAGAGCACAGCTTTACAAACACATTTCAAATCATCTATGTTCTAGTGGTTTTTTCTCCCCCACAAACCTACAAATACCACTACAAAACTCATAAGCCCTTTTGCAGTATGTTGTTGTTGTTACTTCTTTTATAGCAGCAGGACACTTAAGCTCCAGGCAAGTTGGGGACCAGCATTTTTCCTGAGACATTGTAAAAACCTAAAATAAAATGCAATCTTTCTTTTAAAAAAAGAAGTGATGGCCTAAATACTCAAAACAGACAATGACAGGAGAGAGAGAGGAGAAAGGGAGAGAGAGGGGGAAAGCCAGAGTAATGCTGTAGGTGGTTTTCCTCTGTGCTGCACAGACAGAAGAAACCCATGAACCTACTGCACTGCAGAACAGGTGCCTTAAAAAGACAGTACCACAATAGTCACTGAAAAATTAAAGCAATACTTTTGACAGGCGGAACACGCAACGTAGTGTGCTCTCACGTGCTCAGCCACAGTACTGTAAACTTTCTTACGGCAAAACCACTTACAGAAAGTAAGTAAAATCCTTTTACAGAAAGAGCTAAACACCACCCATGTTCTGTGGTCTCGTTCACCCCAGACGTTACCTTTAATAGCAAAGTTGAAGAAAGCAGAGCTCCTGTCCCCATTGCTGGAGGCCTCACAGCACACGGTGCCGGTGCTCCTGAACATGCTGGCGTTAATGGTGCTTTCAACCAGGATTCGTTCAAATGACGGTGCTGATGAATTTGTGTAACCGATTTTGACATCCATGGGGGATATTGTCGGTGAATCAAAACACCTGGAGAAACAACACTGACAGTTACCCGCAATGGATTGCTACCTGAAGTGCCAGACCAACAGAGAACTGAACTATACTGGTCTACAAAGGGATTCGGCTGAAGAGCTTAACCTTGAAGCAGCCAACTCATGGGGTCTCATGGTCTTGTATGCAGTGGGAGAAATGGATACATACACCTAGCCTGGCCCAACTAGAGACCACGATGTCTGCGTTTGCTTTTGGTTAGACATACCTACAGGTCTGTAACTCCTCTATGGGTTTTATACCATTCACCATACATTTTCAACCTCAGTGTCAAGCAGTTGTGGTCTATTACCCACTTCTGAAAATGTTTGCCAAGCATCATCTTATTACAGCACAAAAAAAGTCCACGATGTACAAAAAACACCATCAAGCTTATATGCAGTCAGAAAACAGCCAGCTCTTTTCTCTCAAGATGTTGCTTCTCCTTCATATGTCACTTATTTACTACACGAGCACACATTTCAGATTTTAAAAAAGGTACTATTTGAAATCGTTAAGGAAATAACAATTATTTTAGACATAGAACAAATTACACCGGTGGGAAGGAGACCCATGACTTGCTAGTACAAGATCTATTACCATGGGGGAAGTCAAGCAAAACCTTAAAACTTGTTTCACAAATGCTCACTTCACAGTGAAACTCTACAATCTTCTTAAAATGCCTGTTTTTAAAAACATCCGGCTCTACTCATAACAACTCTGGACTTGTTTACTTGTCATATGTTTTATGTGAACAGAAATCTAATTACATTATGTCTGGAAAAATTACTTCATTACGCAATAAAACAAATTATAACAGCCATATTCACAAGTGATTCTGTGATTGCCATTCTGTGAAATTGCATATAGAACACATGTCATTTGGGGCCAAGCTGATACAAACCATAGCTAGCTGGCAGCAGAAAGTTTGGCTTTTTTTACACAGCAGAAAGCGTTGGTTATTCCCCTTTCAAGGACAGAATGCAAAGGAGAAAAACGAAACGTATCCCTGCCTTCTCACAAACTGCTGCAAATAATGCAATGCCAAAAAGGATGAAAGCCACGGTGCAACATTCAAATGTAACTATTACCAAGTCATTTCATGTTCTTGATTTTTAATTAGCAATTGGGTGTGTTGCACATAAATAACCTTTGGAGACTCTTGTTTACTGAACTCACCTCTGCTCAGTTCCTGGGCAAAAATACCAGTATATGGTAGGGGCTGGGAATCCAGCTGCTACGCACTGGAGAATACCATTGCTAAGTATATCCAGAGTGAGAATCTCAGGTTTTGCTGCAATAAAGGAAAGCGACAGTCATCCATTAGGGGAACAGAATTTGCACTGCCATTTGCTCTTCACACCAGCAACCCGTGTGCCTTATCATGCACGGAATCACTCAGGCGAGCAAGACCTTCTTAGGCTCAGGGATGTCTGGGTCTGAACTGGTGTCCTGCAAGAATCGAGCATCTGTGAAAATATTCGTTCTTACACTGGATGCTTGGGCTGGATGTCAGAAGAATAGCCTATCTCCCCTGAGTATTTGATTTGATGAAAGATCCTAAACCAGCAAAGCTAAGAGCTTAAACAGCCCAAAGAAGCATGTGCTTGGAACAACAATAAAGTTCCCACTCCTGCACAGCATGACTTTACCCGCCTATAAAAAGGACAGTTTCTTCACAGTTAGAAGTGTACTAAATCTGTCAAACCACATCCCTCTTACATCTGCCCTGTGTTTCCAATATTACCACTGCAGCCAGGAAAGGAACTACAATGCAAGGCAACCAGTGCAGACCTCCCCACACAGGACATATATCCCTCTAAGATACCGCTACTGAAATGCCCAACTGCCTGATTCTCTGAAACACTGCACTTAGAGGAAGCCAATACTTTGCTTTCCAAATGAGAATTTGTGATTGCTCTGGTAGTTTAGAAAGCAATTCATCTAGCCAATGCCTTCTGTCACATCCTGCACAGGAGTAAGTCCTGCAGTTGGTTTAGGAGCCCCTGTTTCAAGTATGGCAGGAAACCAGTGCAGTCAGGTGGACTTCGGAGTCATTAGTCCAATGTCATAGGCTTCAGCCAAGAGCACCACCAACACAGCAAGGTGTTTTTTCCTGGTGAAACTGGAATCAGTGACCTTACTTCCCTTAACAACCTGAGCTTTCTTGCAAAATCACCTAAACAGAAGTTAGTGAAAGAAACTATAAAAGACTACATTGCAACGATGCTGCTCACCTGACAGATAAAAGTTAAGAGCCCATTATCAGTTGATATGGCTTTACAGAAATGTAAGATGAACTTCTAATTCTAGAAAGTAGTGAAGCTGTATAGACTGCAGTGGGAAAACACAGATTTATTTCAGATAAAACCCATGTACGAAGACTGCACAGCGTTAGTTTTTAATGAACAGAATACTCTACTCGCTGATTAAATTAGAGGCAATAAAGCACACGTATATTCTCAATCACATACCACCTCCTCGTGACTCATGTTACAGGAACCGAATGTTCTTTCATTTCTAAATCCGCATGTTGTGTTTTATGCAAATCACCAAGAACCAAACATTGTTGCAAAATGTTGAGACTGATTTTCAGCATTATTCATTTGATGAGGAACTTTCTGAGAGCACACAGCCTCTCACCCAGCCTCGATGCTCACAGAATACATGTAATTCACATTTCTGAAATTCCCATCAAAATGGCTGGATTGTGAAATTGTAATTAGCTAAACTACAACCCACGTGCTATTTGTTTAGGTATATGCTGTGTTTTAGGCAACATTACAGCACAATATAACTCAAGAAATGGGAGAACTGAGAAGTCAAATATAAGAGGCATATGTGCATTAAGCCCTGGAAAAAATACTGTGCCAGAGTTAGTCTGCATGTAACATCTGAAGCTGAGTGAGGGAAACGAAAATGCCCACATTAGTCGGGCTCTTTCCACTGTAAAAACCTAGGGCAATAAAAGCCTGTCTACCTGGCCACAAGCCCCCACGGACTCATCCTGCAACAGTGGAAGGAGATGACAGGCTGTGCAGCCCAGGCAGAGCGGTCCAGCCTTGGTGCCATGGGAAGCCGAGCTGCAGCAGCCTCTGAGAAGTGCTGACCTTAGAGCAGCTCTACCTGTCATGTGCCTGGTGAAGCACTTTGATGTGGAAATGAGCGTGACCAGCATCTCCCCACCAGCACTGAGGGCTCCCAAGCCTCCCTGGCTCAGAGATATTAAGGGATGCATTTCACTTGAGGCAGCAAAGAGCCCCCCACGCCAGTACCCAAGGGGACTGAGACGGCTGCTACTGCCATTCCCAGTGGCTGCTCCTTTGCCAGCTCAGGCCACACATGTGTCTCAGCACCTGCACCCCTTTCTGGCAGCCAGAGCACCTTCCTCAACCACCAGTGTAGGTGCTCCAGGGGACGCTGGAGCAAAGATGGACTGGCTTTCGCAAACAGATGCTGAGCTGTCACCGCGCATCTTCTTTTTTAAAAGGGATTTTACTGTGCTAGATTTTATGACTTTTGCTGCCTAATTACCACTCTGGCCATCAGACAGACTCCTAATGACTAGACATTGCTTACTGTTCTGACTTTAACCCCTTAAATATTTAACATTTCACTACATTGCTCAGCATATATGCATTCCGCCTTCTGTAATCAGGCATTAAATGTCTTAAACTTCTAATTTCACTAAATTTATTAATTGCTTTTCAGCTTTTATTAATGTAGATTCTGAATGCACAAAAGACGACTTATAGGAGGTCACTCCTATTTTAAGTCAATGTTCTGCATAATGAAATTCTGCATTTAATTGCTTTCTATTGCCAGTTTCCCTTTCTTCACTGTTAACGAAGTAAATGTCTAAAAAGTAACACTTAATAGGTATTGTCAGTCATCCCAGACAAAGACAGAGTTTTTTCCTGCTGAAGCTACATTTTCCGGATTGGAACAAATCTTTTTACAATATTGTGGTGACTCCTCATTGTTCACTGCATAGTCCAATGACAGGAAAACAGTTGAGCTCGGCTTCATGTGATCTATTCTACCATGACCAGTATTCTCTTTGCAGCAGGAGCCCCAACTGCATAGATAATATTTTGTTGACTGTTATTAAGCTGAGATATTGTTTTGCACTAAATTCAGTTACTACTTGGAAGATTCCTCTGCTAATTGCTAGATTCACCATACCTTGCCACTCTGGAGATTTCTACAGTTTCTTAATTGCAACTGAGTACAGTATGCTGCTTGTCAAGCTGTAATTTTCTTTTTGGCTGCTAATTTTAGTGCTCCTTCTCTCCATACATTTATTATGAATTACTACACTATTTTAAAAGCAATTTAGGATTGTTTCAGATTAGCGTACACAATTGCTAAATATGCTTAAATCCAAGGCAAGTATTTCTACACTGGGTTTTTCATGTCTTTCAGCAAATGCTTCAGCATTGGTATTTGTTTATGTGAAGACGTTCTCCTGATTATGAATCCTGTTTTACCTGTTTGGTTACTTTCTGCTGATTACATGCCCAAGCCAGACATGTAAACATCACGAGCTACATCTAAGCAATTTATGCAAAATCTCTGACAACAATGTCAGGTGAGGACACACCGTTAGATCAGGATCTGACCCACCCACACATGACTCACCTCTGGCAGTTACTCTGCTGTGTCGAATAAGATGGCATGTTGTCATGCAGTTTGTGTTTCACAGCTAAATGATGAGCATTTTACGAGCCAGTGAAAACAGGTTATTTTAAAACAACCCCTATAAAGACCAATCTATTCATTTCTTTTTTTCAAAATGAAAAAGTGTTTGCAGGAGCTTAGTCAAAATGCCAAAAGAAACTTTTTAAGTCAAGTGCATCAACTCCAACTGCTTCAGCAATGGCTGCAATCCACCCAGGGCCACAGTGCATGACAATGTGGGTTCTATGAGACTGCTAAAGTGCCTCATGGCATCCCAAGACTGATCTTGCTACTTACAAGACCAGTAGGTGAAGAAAGAAGGAAACAGACTTGAATGCTGCTGGTTTTAGGGACAAGCCATCCAGAAGAACGGAAGTGTCCATGCTCCCTCTTGCCTTGCCCATTCTGCTTCTCTATTCTCTTCCTGGTCTGGTTTCCTAACCATGATCCACAGGGATTTTCAGCTTTTATTAAGTAGCACATACCTCAAAAGCAGCAGCATGGCAATCTGCATTGAGAACTGACATCTGATGATGCCAAAACTGTGAGACAGTATTTTTTTAGTTCTTGTGCCCAGACTATAGGCAACCTCCAATTTCTCCCACTACTTCAGAGAAATTTAACTTATGGTTCAACAATTTGTTCCACTCATTTTTTAAATACTAGAATTATCCCTCATGACTGTGACCCGCTCTCATTCACTGAGACAAAGGACGCCTGAGATCACGAGTGCCCTTATCTCAGAAATCAGAGCTAGGAAACACAGAAGGCACAATACAAGTGTCAACATTCATGGATGAAGGAAGAAATATCATGTTCTGAAAGGAGCCCAAGTGATATTTCTAGATCCAACCTATGTCATTGCTAATAGAGATGCTACAAATGTTGATCTCCAATGATAAATGAGAAAAATTCAGAAATTAATAGCTAGCACTTGATGCATTTGTGGAAGTCTTGACAGTCCTCCGCATAAAACTACGCCTGAAAAAGGACACATTGCTGCTAAAGCACAGCAACACAAAACTGCATTTGCAGCACATTCACTTACTTTCAATACAGTTCCTCCTGCTGGGCTCCAAGTCCCCTCTTGGTTTAATTTTCCTTAAGCTTGGCCTTTAGCAGCAGCCAATATTTATCTGCTGAGAGCATGAAACGCTCTAAGAGGATGGCTCTGCTAAGGACAGGGTTTTCTGAAGGTTTCATTGAATTAATTTTGAAGTTTAGCTTTTGTCTTGAGGAATGCTACTTGGAACTGAGGCCAATGCTCTTTCTTAACAAGCATGTCCCAAAGATGACAACACATTTGTAAAGCAATGCAGATTTCTCTAAAACAATGGTGATTTATATTATTATACAGAAGTATTTAGATGCCAAAAGGCATCTAAACGTGAATAATTCTCCTGACAAGCTTTCAAACGCTGCATCCAACTCAAAAAAATTAAGGACAATTAAAAGCTTAACTCGGTTGCCAAAAATGCAAATTATAAACCCTGCGTATCCTGCTCCACCTCGAATTATAAAAGGTTTATGATACATACTTATTTCTGAGATCATGTTTCCATGTGCTACAGGTTTTTTTCTGTATAAACAACCTAGCTGCTCTCTGGTAATCTCTGGAATACATTTGCTAGAATGTAAGGTCATGCTGGATAGTAGGTGGATTTGTGTGAGTACTCTGCACTTTTATATCTTGACATTTAGTTTTCCAGCATGTGCTTCACTTCAGAAAGCCTCTCATATGCTGAACCACACTGTGACATCTTGTGCATACGTTATGTTGTATAAAATACAATGACTGTGATAATGAAATATTTCAGACTGTTCACTTTACTCACTTTTCACATAGACATTAAATGTTACAGAGGAGCTGGCATCAGAGTTGGACACAAAAAATGTGTAAATGCCTCCTTCTGTTCCTTTTAATCGTGTAAGGTGAAGTTCACTTGTGTAACTGTAAAGAAAAAATTTAAGCATTACTAACACACACAACTTGCTCGGAACAGGCAATTGCTGCACGGAAAACAAGAAGGGAATTTTCTGCAGACGTCGTCCATGCAAACACTCTTATCTTACATTATGGCTGCCACTGCACTTCCAACATGCAGACGTTTTGCCACTTCTAACACCCAGATGTGTGCCTGGGGAGCAGCTCAGCATCAGGCTCAGACCGCGTGCACGCATCACCACCTGCTCCTCTTCTCACCGAGGAGGGAACCCAGATTCACAACCTAGGCCACATGTTCTAGGTGCTTCACCGGATTTTTGGAAGACAAGGGATCGGGAGAGAACAGTGCCCAGCAGAAATAAGAGCATAAGCTTTTATCCAGAGCACGGGGGTCTGCTGTGGCAGTGGAGGGAGTTTCTGCACACGAACGATCTTAATTCTCATTTTGGACAGGAATGTAGGTGAGTCGTGAGCATACAGCATGCTGGTCCTCAGATGGTGTGGTTAGCTCGACGCTATTCCAAATCTAGGTCGGCAGACTTTTGCACCAGTTACTGTGGCAAGCCACACGTTCTACATCTTTTATAGTCACAATTTTCTCACCATCCCCACTTTCCTCTTTCCAGAGCAGACTCCAGTCTGCTGTTCCAAAGTGAAATCGACACTTACAGCCATGCATGTTACCTGTTATTGCCCACAGTCTTGAACTTGACATCATGGTCTGAGGAATTCTGTAATGTTTCGTTCATGTACATCCAGACCTCTTCCTTCGGCTTTGGATATGCCTCATATTCAACTGTTAAGTTTCCATTTTGTCCTGCATTTATATCTATTGTGGTATTCATTGTTGCAAACAAACGGACAAATCCTTTAGCTGATGGTCATAAGAGGAGAAGAAAAACAATTTCAGGGCCATTTAGAAGACTGTGAGTACTCTAACCACACTTAGATGACTTCAAGATCAGTGATCAAACATCCAACTGTGAAACAGGAAATCTTATCTGCAAAGCAGAACTTAAACCCTCACCTGCCAAAACCAAGGCTACTAGCTACATATAGCATGAGGCACAGGACTTAAAGCAGCCTTGAGTGCCTCAGCATAAATAATTCCATCTTCTGATGGACAAATACTCTCTCTATATGCTTTTGGAAAAACGCAAGCACGCGTTTGATTCTACTCAAGCACTTCTATTTTTCCGAAAATTTGACTTGCTAACTGTCTGGTATGAAAGAAACATTATGGAAAAAGCAAGCTAAAATCATTTATTACAGTATACTAGAGTATTAAAGGTTTCTTTGTCAAGTGTAATTAAGAACAACATTACAAATGAAGCTATTAAAAGCTGTAATTAGAGAAAAATGTGCTAAGTCCACAGGCCTAGATACCAATCATCTTAAACTAAGGCATTTCTGTACATCTGCTGCTGGGTCTTAATCTTTCATTTGGCAGATATCATTTATCACCGAGCAGTTCCGTTCCAAAATATCATGTCTAACAACATCCTTGCTGTAGTGGTTTTAATTTCATTAATAAACCCATCAGATTGAGGATTCACTTTAAAAAGACAAATTTTTCAGTCCTATTACAGAAATTCATACGGGAATTATCAGTTTGACAGGCAGATTGCAATTACTAGGAAACACATTTACTGAGAGCTTGAATTTAGACCCAAAGTCAATCTCAGATCCCTGCTTCTTCCTACTTTCCAGTAATCAAACTGCTGTGGCCAGCTGGGCACCCGAGCTTGGGAAAACCAGAGCCAGTGGGGCTTGGTGAAAGCATATGGATCTGCCAGAGCGCTTGACAGATGCTTTGAAGAAGAAAGGATAAAGTTAATTCACAGCAGGCAGGTATGCTCTAAAATGGTCTCCAGCATTAGAAAAGCGAAAAATGTTTCAAGTCTGGAAAATGAAGGTTTGCAGGTCCCTTGCAGTGTTTTTTTTCTGTACAAACACAGGACTATCTACGCAAGTTATATTCAAAATCAGACCCAACTACCTTCAAATAAAATTTTACTACGATGCTATCAGTCCCTGTAATGCAGTTCTAGCACCTTTTACAGTTAGATAAATTAACTGCTAGAAAAATTAGGAATTTTACAAAAAATACACATTATTTCTTGTAAAACTTCTGGCTCATGTTAAAGCCACAGTGATTTAGTATCTAATGCAATCCCAGATCTCTCTCTATGTACACGCCATACACCACTTCCCAGGATCCTGGGAGCTGGTACAGTTCAAGTAAATATTGTCAGTTTGACAATAAATGGAGAAAGGTGTCCAAAAGTTGGAGCTTATTATAAGCCAAATTTGAGAGGGTGGAGAGAGAAAACTATCTCAGAAAGGAAAGATTCCACCTCTTCTTTTTTATTAAATACAAACTTTGCATTTTACTAAATAAAAATTTTATTTCCTACTTCTTATAGTGCCATGCTTTATTTTAAACCCCAGACTTTCCAAAGTCAATCCTCTTTAAAGCTACATTTGCATATGTAGTAGTACTAAGAATTTCTGTAGTGAAGAACTTCCCTCCTCTTATAATAAAAGCTTTCACACTGATCCCCTTGGGGAGAAGATTTTCTTTCATACTTCACACTGTTTCACTCTTTTACATATGAATGTAGTCTCTCCTGTAAAAAAATGAGGAAAACATCCCTGTCATTGTGAGCCCTACCCCCTCGACCAGCACAGCAAGGTTAAGGGCAGTCAAACCTCTGCCTGTCTGCTGAAGATCTGACCCACACAGGTCAAACACTTCTGTTTTCTTCACGTTACCAGGGAAAGCAAAACAAGCAGTGCTGCCGGAGCGCGTCTGTGCAGCAGAAAAACGGATTTGAAAAGGAAAAAAAGAATCCAAGGCTACACTTCCCTCAGTTACTACACCCTTGAATGGCATGGAACTGAAACGGTTACAGCAACTACACAGACCAGAATGATCTTATTAACTATACCAACATGTCCTTAATTGTACTCAATTTATCAAATGAGCAGGTTTCAGCAGCTTTAAAATTCAAAAGGCGCGGTGTGTCACCCAAGTTAATATATAGCAGACTCCAAACACATCTGTTATTAAACAAGAGGAGGAAGGGAGGTCGCTCACTGTTTAGGGACGTGATCCACAACATGCAGAAGTGATGGATAGCGGGTTTAACAAGGGGGTGACCTCCGGAACAATTTCATGCTGTCTATGTGCACCAAGACGTTGCTCACAGCATTATTTTAAACAGAGATACAAATATAGCTTCTACGTAAAAAACATTGACACGCTGTCAGTGAAATTCCCCATGCTTGGAAGGCAGGTACTGAAGATGTGCTTTGCGCTTGTGCTGCCAAATTACTGAAGCACGGGGACGGTACCAGGCGAAGGTAAATTAGTTGCTTTGTTAAAATCGGTTTAAATTTGAGATTAAACCAGGAAGGATGAGACAAACCAGAGGGACAGAAACACTGTTGGGTGGTTGTTCTAGTACCACTTTCCAATACCAAGCAAAGGGTTATAGAAATTAAAGCAGTCATATGCACCACAACTTCCTGAACCATCCCATATGGTACCAGTCGGCAATAACCTTTACAGAAAAGCAACTTTACTCATTGAGGTTTGAGGAAAAGGGGAGAGAAGGAAGGGAAGACTCCCCAGTGTTCTCGCTTTTCATCTCCTGCTCTCAGAAATGTTAGGATTTCTACAAGAAGCATTTACCTAGAGCTTTCAAGGTTACTGTGGCATTGGTTTTTCCGAAAGGGTTTTCTGCTTGGCATGTGAATTCTCCAGAATCATTAACTCCCACTGAACGGATGTTCAATGTTAATTTCCTTTCGTATCCATAATCACCCAAATTTCTGCTTTTGCTTGTAACAATCTGTCGGTAAAAAACAATTAACATCTAAAACACTGTGTATGCATCATCTTTCCTAGATAAATTAAAAATAGAAGTAATTATAACTTTGCTATATTAATATTCATAACTTTAAACCGGAATAATAAGCCAGCACGACAAACCTGTCACTAGAATCTCTCCATGCAAAACAAGTGTGTGATCAGCTGCCTTCAGGAGATAATGTCCTCTCCTAAGTCTTATCCCCTCCCCTTCCTTTTTTTTTTTTCTCCTCAAGCTCGTTTCTAAGGGAAGAATGTGGGGGGACATGGGGTGGGGGTGGGGTGAATTTGGGGCTGTGCTCACCTGCCCCAAGAGTTCCAAATGGAGGAGACCAGCCCAAGCAAAAGAACTAGAGCTCTAGCTTCTCCAAATGTTCCCATTACCTGATGACAAGGCTGTGGCACCCCAGGTCAGGCCCAGCTCATTCTGGCTACATTTCCAATACTGAGGTGAGAAACCAGCTGAAGGTTTTATTTGCACAAACAGCACTTCTGACTGTAGGGCTTGATGCAAAATGACCACTGGGACCTGACTTTCCTAATGCTCAGAAGCTGCAGCTCTTGTGTGAAGTCACTGCAACTCAGAAGTGCGGTTCACCACTCAAGAGGTGCCTGAAGCTCAGCAAACTCTCCAATGGTTGCAATGCTTCCCAGCGAATGACAAGAGAGAATTTAAAGCCCTGGGGCTTCATTTTAACTGTGTTGCTTTATGTCCCAAGGCCACAGCATCTCCTGATGGCAGGCATGCTGCAGAGAGCCCTGCTGGCAGCAGGCTATACACAGCATCCTTCCTCTGGTACCCACTCTGATTCTTGCCCCACAGCAATCTAAATTTATTAATCTTAAAAGCAACTGGAAATTTCATTCTCTTAAATATGTCATGATTCTCTACATGTGCATAGAAAAAATAAATGCTTTGAGATGTTGACTTTAGCCTCTATGAGAATATTCGGTATGGTTGGAAAGACTGATAAAATTTACACTGATCAATCCAAATGCAGAACCTGGACTTGTTACGATTTTCTAATCGAATTACTGCAATTCTTGGACGTTCCAAGAGCTTCTAGACAAATTAAAGCTTCTCAATGAAATTTTCATTCCTCCTGAGTTATAATAATCACAAGAGAAGTGTATTTAGTATGGATGTGTTTGCTAATAACCAGTCTCCTAATTTTCCAAAGCGGTGATAACTTCAGTCATACACGGAAAAAGCATTTCTGTTTTTTTCCTCTATTCAGGACAAAACGTAATTCCGAATCTACTTAAATATGAAATTTATGTGTTCTCCTTCAATACAAAATTTCATTTGATAGTCAGTATTTCAAAGACAGCAGCTCCTACTATTTACTAGAAAGGACAGAAAAGTCAAACTTATTGGGAAAATACTTTCCTCGTGGCATTTACACATTAAATAAAATATTATAAAGCACAAAAAATGAAGGGAAGGCCTCAATTTCATCAATCTGTAACACAGGAAAGGGTGGGGAATGAGAGAAGAAATGAAATTCTCAGATGAAGGTCCTGCACAGGAACAAAAGCAGATCTGCATGTCCCAAGCCACCTTCGTGTCACTTAGACCTTCTCAACGTTCAGCGCTGCAGGGTGGGATTTCTGGAACAGAGAGCACTTAGCAAGAACAGCTTTGCCAGAGCTGGTGGATTAGCTAAGCATGGCATGCCCAGCCCCAGGGGACAGGACTCCTGTTCATTATGTGCCTGAGGAGATGTGATTTATCCAAATATCACGGGAGGCTTTTCTTCCATATACATGGGCTGGGAATTACGTATTCTGGTCATTAGCAGTAAAAGATCAGTCAATTAGCATGGGAGTGTATATGGTAGGAGTTCCTAAAAGGTCTTCACAAGGGCTTTTAATTAATTTAAATTTCAGGGTATACCCAGAAGATCAAGAAGCATTCTCAAAAACAACCCAAAGTCTGCTGCTCATTTCAAAGACAGAGCTGGCAGCACACTGGCTTACCAGGGAAGGGGAGCTCTCTGCCCCTCTTCTGCAGAATAGTTGCGCTGCCGGTATCAAACTCTCCTGGAGCACTGAGCCTCTCAATAATTTAATTAGGTGATGCAGTCAGTAACTTCATCTATCACTGGCAGACAGAAGCCAGTTCACTGGTTCATTTTTCAGAGCTTTTCCAGTTAGTGAGGCACACCATGTAATTTAAATGAATTAATCATTCCTGCGAATGCTTACTACTATTCCTGTCACACACAACCCCATGCTAATTAGCAGGTATTTTACTGATAATGATAACAACTAGAATATGTAATTTGCAGTCCATGCGCTGATATTTGCAGCTCCCATTGATTGCAATGTGATGTGTAGGCACTCCACGCTTCCGTATTTAGGAAGCCCAACAGAGGTCACCTAAACTTCACATTGAAGAGCCTAACTTTAACTTCTTTTTGGGAAGAGAAGCCCATGCAGATGCTTTTCCTCCCAGCCATCCTCATGGGCACAGGGCAGTTGTTGCCCTCTGACCAGCCTGTGGGATACTGAATCTTTGTAAATGCATCCAATCCAAATCGACACAGCATCAGGTACCCAGGACAAGCATGTGAATGTCTACAGAGCGTCTGTGTACTGTGCTGAGGGACACATGATACAATTAAAGGAACTTACCCCACTTTTGTGAGAAATCCAACTAGCTTGTACACTGCTATCCACATCCGTGATTATGCACATAACTTCAAATTCTTCCCCTTCTTTGAGAAGCTCATAGCTTTTTGATAAGGTGATGACAGGAAGAGTTTTGTGAACTGGAATACAATTTAGAAGTTTATTACTTTTCATTAGTCTCAGCTCTTCTGGGGGGGATAAAAATCAACAGTCATTAATTAACTTTCCAATAAAATCAAGGCTTTGAGATGTATTCAAATTTTTAGAACATATTACAGAGTTGTTCCTTTACAATAAGCAGATTTCCGCTTCAACCTCACTTCAAATTACACTTAAAAGTTAGATAATACTTGTTAGAGCATAGCAATTTGCATGAAGAAACTTGAATGATGTTGAACCATCAATGAGACAATTCATATCATAACAGTGACTAAAAAGTAACACTGTGGAACTGAAAACATGGTGAGGATCAGTCACTGAAGAACAGCAGCCCAGCACTAACTGCGAATTTTAATTACAAAACATTAGTGCCAACAGAAAGTACTGTCTGACAGGTCCCTGAAAAGCTCCTGATGGACAGCCTAGGAAGGACAGGTAGAGCTCAAGGACTTCTGCACACCTGCGCCTGAAAGCAACACAACCTCTGCTTACAGTGATGGCTCACAGTTTGTCACCCACGAAGCAGGGGGTGACAGGCAGACGTGGGGTAGCTGTACCCTGTCCTGCTTCAGGATGTCTTTTGTCAACAGTCAGGTGTATCTGAGGACTGTGTGTCTCCTGCCTCTGCAAAGCTCTTCAGCTCTTCTTCTGTTCCATTCATGATTTGTTTTTCTATTTTCTTCATCATCCTTTCTTCAATTTTTCCTCTTTTATTATACTCCAGTTAACTTCCTACTAGGGCTTTTAGGCAGGAAGACAAACTGTAAATGCAGCATATATCAGATAAGGTCTTCAGACTCTCTTTCTGCCTCTGACACAACTTTTGTGGTTGTCTTAGGTAAATTGTACAAAACTTAGGAAAACACCATGCTTGTCAGCCATTTGTACTTTAACAACGTTTTCCTCATGCTGCTGTAAGAAGCTACAGAAGAGAACAAAGAAACCTGTTTGCTCTCCTCAGATATAAAGGCTCACACAAAAATCCCCCTCATCATTCAGCATACCCAAGAGACAGGAGGATGCCACTGCAGAAGGCATTCATTCTGTGTTCTCATCTGCCAGAAACATCTCTGGACATCCAAAAAAAGCCCTAAGTCAGTCCATAAAGCCCCTCATTGTTTTGAGAAGGGCTGTACATAAACACTCCCTGTGCTGTCGTAGCTGCTGTGTGTCCGAGCACTCCTGCACAGCTCCCTGTTTCACGGACGCCTCTTCAGTCTTTCTGCACCAGAAGCTCACATCCGAGGGTCTGAGTGGCACGGTTGTAACTACAAAAACGTTACCCACCAAAGCGTCTCCAACATGTTTAAATGTTGAGCCAAGGAGAAAGTGGGAGTTTTACCCGGTGAACTCAATAAAGACCGAACACTACAGCACAGTAATTACAATACTGAGAGTGACAACGCTGCTGATGGATTTCGGCAGATGCTTCTACTTATCGCACGCTTCCTTCCTAATGGAGCAGGTGGGCAGAGCAACGAGGTGCCCTCAGCCACCTGTGGTTGCCCACCATCAGTGGTTTGCTGGCAGTGGTACCAGGTCAGCACCCTTCCATCTGAAGTCACCACTGAATCACACAAGTACAGATTTTTATCCTGTAAAAAAGCCCAATACTACAACCTGCATCTTCCTATGTCACAGAAAAATCGGTTCTACCAATCAGCTGGTTTCTTTCTTTGGCCATCACTGAAGAAACAGTTGAAAAAAACCCCTTGTTAGAGAACAAACAAGACACACAGCAAGAATGGATTTGATTTTTGTTTGTCAAAGGAGAATGCCAGAGATGCCTGTACTGATTAAACTTTTATTCTCATTAATTGACATTTAGTAGTTATTAAAGTTCATTGCACGAGAATTTCCAAATCATCAGGAAATGAAGATTTAAACTTGCCACAGCACACTCTGCACTTGAGATGGTCCCCACTGCTCAACCTCTTGCCCCATCACCAAGGAGAATGGCAGGTCACACATGGAGCAAGCACCAGCGTGTGCCCTCATCACGCCACAGGGCAGCCCTCCTTCACCAGCACGAGGGGACGTGCTGCTGTGGCCTGGCCTCAGCTCCCAACCCTTGGCACCGTGCTGGCAGCAGGGACGAGCACACCGGCCTGCTGGCCAGAGCCCTGCTCCCCCTCCTTCGGCAGCAGCCTCAGCTGCAGCAAGAGGTGGCTTCATTCCAAGGGTCCAGAGCTACACGGAGAACAAACTCATTTACTTGCCCCTGAGGAAATGCCAAGCCAGCCTGGCTTGCTGAACTGCTCCCTCCAATTCCCTCCTGGGTATTTATACAGGCCAATAATGACACACGGCCTAAGTGCAGGCTCCAAACTGCCCAGACAAAACCGGCCTCTGAAGTCCTGCAGACAGACATCGGGCTTCTCCTCCTTCCCAAACCCACCTAGGCACCCAGCCCTAGGGCACAAGGGTGCATGAAGGTCAAGTGTAGGGTATCACCAAGGGGCTGGCCAAGTGTAATGCTGCACGTAGCAGCTCAGCCACAATGCATTTCCCATCATGATCTGTGCACACGGCTGCTGTTGTGACCATCTTCACTCAATAATATGAAGACGAAGACCTTCTCCTTCCACAAGCTCTGCCTCTCCACCAAATTCCTCTTCTTCAATGACATCAATCAGTTCCTTCTACTGTCACTTGTGGGCAACAGACACAGGAGTCAGGCGCCAAAATCATTTTGCCTGCACAAACCTGTCCAAACCTCAGGGTGCTGGTTTGCCCTCAGAATTTAACAGCATAACCCACATTTCTTACAATGATGAAAAAAACGCCTGGAAATCACCAGAACAGAAAACAGAACTCCTCATGGCCAAACCTTCTGAGCACAGCCACAAGATAAGTGTCACGAGATCAATCTGTGCCCTGACACAACTTGCCCAAAACAAGCTTTCTAAGCTCACCACTTTCCTTTGGACAGCACTGAGGCTTCACAGCCCTTCTCTACACCTCCTGGGAGGTGAAGAGTAAAATCAGGCCCTCTACAAGAAGGTAAAAATCCTGTGTTACCTGGTCTCACATTCAGGAAAATCTTCTCTGATATCTTCTCAACTCCATTGTGCTTGGCCAAGCACTGGTAGCAGCCCTTGAACGACCTCTGGACGTTCTTTATAACAATGCCTTTCTGGGGATTGGGAATGAACGTCATATTTCTGGGGAGACGTTTGCCATCACATTTCTTCAGTGTGAAATTTGTAACATTTGGATCTGTTAGTGGGCACACTAGCAGGATGTCACTGTCTTCTTTTCCATAGATCAGAGAATCAACAAGGAAGAGGACATTTGGATCTGTGAAGAAACACAAAGATCTGTCAGAGAAGCTGGCATGGGAACTTCTGATGACCCTAACTCTACAACTGGGCACTTGTCAAAGAGAGTTTACTTCCAGCCAGTAAAAGTGAGTATTGCCTAATTCATGTTTACCAAGAGACATAAAATTTTGTCCTAAAAGAGCAGCACGACAGGCGACGTGCAGTAGCATTCAATACCAGACACACTAAAGAATCATTTGCACTAAAAATAATCTTACTGCTTTTTTATTCGGAGATGGAGGGCATTTTTTGCCTTGTTTAGGTCCAAAATATCCCCACAACAGTAAACAGATTTTCACAGACCACTTAAAGTAATTTGCTTTTAGCTAGTGGCAGGGCTGTAAAGTTTCATGCCCACGGGAGGATTTGGAAGAAATTTATGAGCAAATGGAAGTTGAAAAGCACCTAAATTATGGTTTTTCACTTCTGTAAAATACATAATCTAAATGAACACACATTGCTACCAGAGGAAGCAGCAAACAACTTCTCTCTTTCTCTCCACTCCCTGAAAGCAGAGATTATTTTTAGCCTCCTTAGAAGAAAAACTGGGCATACAAACAGCATATCTGATTGAAAAAATCATCATGCAGTCTTTCACAAGGTAACTTTCCTATAGCATTTCGTCTTGGCCAACCGCAGCACACAAACATATAGTACTTTAAACACTTTTACAACCAAAGCTGAAGCCCATGATATGTCATGACCTTGAAATGCTAAGAAGCTGGCAAACACAAAAATAAAGGAATGTGTGATGACAAACACTCTGTAAAAGTTTATTTCGGATTCCATCTGCCCTCTCTACAGAGTAGAATGAATTAGAAAAACAAAAACAAAGAGAAAAGTTTTCTTTCTTTCTTTACAAACATGCTTCCAACTTGAATGATTAGAGATCAACAAACCATGGCTTAACAAGGAAGACTGAGAGAATTTGGTGAAGACGATGGACAATGTGCATCAAGACAAGAAGTGCCAGGCTGAAAATGAAGCCTGGGATGTCTATGTAAGCAATTCACTGCATCAGGGGTTCCTCATCACTGAACAGAGAAGGTACTGGCTGGTTTCTAGCTTAGAGTGAGGGTGTAGCTTTAGCTGAATTTGATACTACCACCCAAGGAGCCCCCACAAACTGCAGGTTTTGAAGCATCAGTCTAGAATCAGAGGATGGAGACTACTAAGAAATGAAAAAAAAAGTAAAGCATTTCTGAACAGAACCAAAATGTGACATTTTGCACACAGAGATCTTAAAAGAAATGCTATGACTAGCTGTCACTTCTGAGGAGGAAGAGGATGGATTAAAAGTGCTCTAAATGTCCCTGCTAACAGATGTAACTGATTGCTTTCTACTCAGTCCCCTTTTCTCCAATATGGACAGAACCAAGATATCTTCATTATGGAGAAAGTATGGCTACCCGCAACTCCAAAAAAAAAGAGAAATTTTTGAAAATAGAAGGAACAAAGACCTGTTTCACTAACAGCTGAAATTGTGGGGAAGGCCTTGACTGGAGCAAGCAACATTGTTGAGATTCTCGCCTTGCATCTTCAATTCCCCTCTCGAAGGGAACAGCACAGTGAGAAGATATGAAAGGACTTCCTATAGGGAATCCAGACACAAACAAGGCTGCTCATGGTCATGCTCTTCCTTTCATGGCCTTCTACCCCATGGACATCTTGGGTTGCCCTTGCCTTCTGGGCATACTGCAGGTTTCCAACACAAGACATAGTGGTGCTTATCATCGCTTCCATCTGAAAACACTTGAGATCAAAATCAAGAGATTTTTCTCTCTTAAGCAGGAGTCTGAACTAGGCTTGCTTGGATCAGGAAAAAAACTGCTTTTATAAATACAACACAGGTACCTTCTGCCAAAACAGAAAGGTGAAACAGGTACACATCCACAGTCTGTCAACACTGCGTCATTCTTGGTCACAGAAACAGAAGAAATTTGGATTTCGTAGGTTCAGAAGAACATAAGATATCAACAGATGCCACCATTTTATATGTCACTATGCAGGATTGAGGTTCTTGGTCCTGTTCTCTCTTCACTCCCAGCTTTACAAGCAGAAAAGTATAATGGGGTGTTTGTGGCAACCCCACTAGCAGCAGAGCATATGGCAGCATCTTACAGGTGGTGTAAGATGTCATTAAATCACGCCTATTGCAAAATGATGGTCAACCTCACAAACATATTTATTCCACCACCAGGAACTTGTCGAAGTGAAGGTTGCACGCTTTTCACACAACTGAGACAAAAAAGATAACAGCCTGTTGCATGAAGGCCACACAACTTCCCTGATGCAAGGTAAACATGCTCAGGAAAGCTGCCTGCTATCCTGAGGTGAAGGAGTCACTCATGTAATGGAAGGCAAAACCATCTCTATGATCATAGCTGTCTGGGATAATTACCATGATCATCAGGAAAAAAATCATGGTAGGTAAAGTCAACATTGTTTACTACATATAAGTAAAATACATGTCAGATTTCCTTTCGTCATAGTCTCAGAGAAAAACAGAAAGTCAAGAAAACTTATCCATGGTAGCTGCATGGCTATTTGGAGAATTCAGGAGCAGTTAAAGGAGCACTCTTTAAATTGTGCGGCCGCCGTGCCAGATATCTTCCCTGGAGAAAATAACCTTCGCTGTGCTGTGCTTTGCTATGCTGGTATCTCCCTGCCTTGGAAAACAACCTTGCAGTAATTCTCAAAGGACTAGCAGGGTTCAGAGGAGGCTCTTTGAGACAACCCCTGTTGGTCAAGTAATGCTGTCTTCAAGAAAGTGGATTCCGTAGGACTTTTTTCCATCAACAGGTTACGAAGACCACCAGAGCTACAGGAAGGAGAAGCAAAATAACCGTTTTCCTCCGAAAGTAAATGGAAGGCCAGGCATGGTAAACTGTGAGCTCGGGGGCAGCTGACGTAGACATAGATCAGGAGAGAAGAAATCTGAAGAAAACACTGCACAAAGAAGAGTAATAAAGAATTGAGAAATGTGTCAGAGCAGAAGCACTTTTTTCCTGTCTGAGACATTTCTGATCAGTCACAAGGTAGATCAGAAGCTGGAGGCAGAGGAATCATCGCTGTTTGCTGGCTTAAGCCTGGGAGGACAGTCTCAAAAGACCAAATCCTTTAGGCTAACTGCCTCAGTAAATTAAAAGCTTGGGACCAAACCTTACATGACTCCATACTGATGGATGGCATAGAATTAAAAAGACATTTCTACTTATGTCTTACTTCTTCACAGTATAACTGACTCACACAAAAGACTCAGGTCATTTAGGAAGCATCTCGAAAGGGAGCTCAGATAAGCTTGACCACAGAACTAACGGGGATGTAAAGAAGAACTCATCCAGAACTTTGCGCTGCTGACAAAGGCCACTGCGAGCAAAGCAGAGAGTGAGTGAGGTTTCTTCCTACTGGACAGGGAAGAAGATTTCTTCTACCTGACTGTGCTCTGCCTCTGTACTTCAAATTCATTCCCTCCTCCAACATTTATTGTCCTATTATTTTGGGAGTGAAGATGGGGGGGGTGGGGAAGGGAAGCAAAAATTATGCCTTCATCGATATTTACCTTTAACAAAAACATAATAAGAGGAGACAATACTCCCTTTGCTTCTGCACGTGTATCTGCCTATGTCTCTGACTGTTGCATTTTTGGTGTACCACTCTTTCTCACTGGAACTCCTTGCTTTTGCCGATGGGTCCGAGTTCTGGAAATTCCAAGTCACAGGTCCCTCCTCGTTGCACGTCAGCCTTAATTCCTCCCCTTTATTCACAACCCGTAAAGACTCTACGTGGGACAGTGAACCACCTGGGAAAAAAAAAAGCACAAAATAGAATGTCAGTCAATACAACACTCTCTTTTTTCCTGCAGCAAAATTATTATTTATAGCTGTATACATGCAACTAATATTTTGGGAATTATTTCTTAAAAGTACTAAGCTGCAATGGCACTGTGTTATTCTACAGACACCTTTTGGCTTGTAAGACCTTTGGCACACAGAGAAAATAACCAATGCAGGCGGAAACTGGCCTCTAAAAAACCTTTTGAAACGAAAGTTTCAGACGCACCACTTTCTGCAATGTTTTAGCTTTTGAATGGGAACAGACCCAAGCTATTTAAAAATTAAATTCAAGAACATATGAGTCTGATCCTACATGGCAGCACTTTTAATCATTCTTTGTCATTTACTCAGCATGTTGCCAAGAACTAAAGTTTCCCTGCTCAAGAGTTATCTTTTTATAACTGCTCTCTCATGTATTCAGATGCTCCACTCATACTCTTGAATTAGAAGTGTCCGGTTTAATGAAGGCATCAGCACATGCTTTCCATACTTGCTTATTTCTTTACCTGAAGTGCCAACTCAACATTTCTTACATTAAAAAAAAAATATTCATGCAAAATATTCTTCAAGTTTCCATCCCAACACTACCAAATTAGTTTCACTGAGGCACCAATCTCCCAGTCACCAAAGCTGCTGTAATTGACCATTTAGCTTCTTTTTCACTGACCACACCATAACACAACGTTTTAAAAGTTCTCACAAAATAAAGCTCTGCAAAATTAGCGGCTCCACTCCACAGTTCCCAACTACTTCCCAACTGTCTACACAGAGAAAGGAGCACTTTCAGGCTTCTCTGGCTCTAATGTTAGGATATGCCAATCAGGGGGTTGCTGAGTTAGCATACCCATGATTTGAAAGTCTCAGTGAGCCTACAAAAATGGAGTTCATAGTCAAAAATCGAGATAAATTCTCACTGTTATGGACCTACTTGAACATCAGAAGAACATTTGCAAATATTGAGGTGATCCTGCAGTAACAAACCCCTCCCCTTTCAGAGTAGCTCTTCAGTCCTACGAGTAATCCTTAGCTTACAATAACCATGCTGCTTGCTCATGTCACAGAGTTGTACAAGATTGTACAACATCCGTGTGTAGCAGCAGAGTCATGCCAGTGAAAATACTACTTGCATGCAAAAACACACTCTGCAGCTCCATTCAGAGGCTGAATTTCCCTGCCCACACGGATAACAACAGACGTTCAGGAAAAACAATTGGATAATTAGTTGGGGTGAGGTTATACACTCCAGACTTAATTCACTCATCACAGCTTTAGTTGTTCTTAAGGTATATAGTGGATTAAGACCAGGTCAGGTAACTGCTCCTCTTCCTGACAAATCCACCACAGAGCAGGAAGCAAAGGATGGTCAGACCACCTGCAGAGCCTAATTATTTTGTTTGTAGTCTGGAAGGAGCCCTCCTTGGAATTAGAATTTATCAGTGATAAACTCAACTGGCACTCTTCCAGTGTCACCAAGTAATTTTCCACATGAGGTCCACTTATCCTGCACATATGCTTCCATGATTGAATGCATAAACAACCACCCTAGAAATAAAAATCACCAGAAAAATACAACTATTAATTTCAAATCTGCTACCTCAAAGTATAGGTGTGTGTCTGAGCTGTGGTACAGTAGCTCAAACAAGAAGAGTGAAAGCCCAAGGTCTCAGAAGCACAAGTCCCAGTCAGCAGTGGCATGGTATGCAGGAAAAGGCATGGTAGGCAGGCAAGGTAGCGCTGGGCAAAGAGGTGCCTGACTGCAGGGCTGAGGCAAGAAGACCTCTGATTCTCAAACTCCTCAGATCAGAGCTAGAACTTTTGGCATGTGAAAAGACAGAAGTAAAGACCTCTGAGAAGGGCTCCTGAACAACCATGCAGGTCCTTCACGGGGATGCCTTTGGAAGACTTCTCTGCTGCTTCCCACAGACCATGGGGCACTTCAAGTGACAAATTACATGAGCTGCATCAAACAGCACAAGTGTGGTATGGTACAGCTATTCTGGCACTAGCTTCACAGACGAGTCAGGGAAGATTGAGAAAGCAGAAGATGTGGACAGCCTTCACTGGCTGCATGGAGTGATCTCCATGCCTGCAGCCAGCAAGGTCTCAGCCCGGGCCCTGGCAGGGAGGTGCACATGCAGCTGGACTGGGATGGCCCCCACTGCCCACTGTCTCGAGGAGCACAGCCCTGGGCAGGTCATACAGCTCCTGCCACGGAGCAAGCACCAGCGTGTGCCCTCATCACGCCACAGGGCAGCCCTCCTTCACCAGCACGAGGGGACGTGCTGCTGTGGCCTGGCCTCAGCTCCCAACCCTTGGCACCGTGCTGGCAGCAGGGACGAGCACACCGGCCTGCTGGCCAGAGCCCTGCTCCCCCTCCTTCGGCAGCAGCCTCAGCTGCAGCAAGAGGTGGCTTCATTCCAAGGGTCCAGAGCTACACGGAGAACAAACTCATTTACTTGCCCCTGAGGAAATGCCAAGCCAGCCTGGCTTGCTGAACTGCTCCCTCCAATTCCCTCCTGGGTATTTATACAGGCCAATAATGACACACGGCCTAAGTGCAGGCTCCAAACTGCCCAGACAAAACCGGCCTCTGAAGTCCTGCAGACAGACATCGGGCTTCTCCTCCTTCCCAAACCCACCTAGGCACCCAGCCCTAGGGCACAAGGGTGCATGAAGGTCATGTGTAGGGTATCACCAACAAGTTTGCAGAGGAAAAGGGACCCGTTAAAGACAGCAGTGTAAAGATTAATGTCATAATTGACCTACTATGTGAGGATGGATCTGTCAAACCATACACATCACTGTGTTGTGTGTAAATTCTGACAGGTTCTGCAGCAACAAACGCTTCCCCTCATGAAGGCCAGCTCAATAGTCCTACAAATACTCACTGCCACGTCCCTCTGATGCACGGCACAGCATTGCACAGCTGGACTGGACATGTAATGGCCATGCCTGAGCCGGGGGGAACATTTTTCAAAACCCAACACTACTTGCATGCAAAAACACACTCTGCAGCTCCATTCAGAGGCTGAATTTCCCTGCCCACACGGATAACAACAGACGTTCAGGAAAAACAATTGGATAATTAGTTGGGGTGAGGTTATACACTCCAGACTTAATTCACTCATCACAGCTTTAGTTGTTCTTAAGGTATATAGTGGATTAAGACCAGGTCAGGTAACTGCTCCTCTTCCTGACAAATCCACCACAGAGCAGGAAGCAAAGGATGGTCAGACCACCTGCAGAGACTAATTACTCTGCTTGTGGTACGGGTTTTGGAGGAAGCACTTGTTCTCTCCCCATCTCCCTTGGATGAAGATTTACCAGTGCTAAATCCAATAGACAAGTCCACCAGCGCCTGTTTTTCCAGCACCACCAGAAATTTTCCATGAGTTCCACTAATCCCCTACATAAACTCACAAGACTCAACATATAAAAGAGTATCCCACAAAAATTAATTGCCAGAAAGATTAGAAAAACATAATTTCATATTTTTATGGAACGTTTATGACTCTTACCTACTCCTTCCCCTAGCCCTCATCCTATCCATTCAGGTTAGGAGTTCAAATTTTTGCAACACTTACTATCAGGACTATCTAGCAAGTTACTGGAAAGTTTTTAAAGGTAGTAAACAATATAGCAGAGCATGACCTGTCCAGATGCACAAGAAAAATGTTATGTACCAGAACTGGAAAAAAAGAAGAGGAAACAAGCACATTGCGGTGAAGTATCACTCATATTTTGAGATGATTTGGCCATGGTTCCTTTTACGCAGTCTATGAATTCTCAGCAAAACAATTTGCAAACTGAATAATGCCTTGTGCAAAGGATTCCCAGAGTGTAAAGGGTTTTCTTCTCTTGCCTTCTGAAAATAATGTCTCTTCAAGAAAACTATGACAGTGTAAGGACAACCGGTTTTAAACACAATGACTATTAGATTTGCTTCGTATTATGCACCAAAATATCATCTGTCTTTAAAAAGAGAATTAAAATGGTGTTTAGAAAGATGAGAATGACTTTCTATCTTCTTTTTGGAGGAATAATTAAGTGACAGAAATCTGAGAGTTTAACTAACAACTTGTAATCCGGTGTACTAATCCCCACAGCATGTGTCCATCTGCTCTCTCGTCATCTTTTCCCAGACTCATGTCTGAGACTGCTCCATCTGTATGGCACCCGAGTGACAGGGCTCTTTCCAGGCCCCCGTTGCTCTCAGGGACTCCAGTAACATCAACCACGTAATCATAGCCACGACACCAAGACTCACAATTCAGGAATCAGTTGTGTTGGCAGTATATATGCCAGAGACAGTAAGGGATCTCCAAGCGCCAAACCCTACGGGATACAGTGTCTGCTGTCCCCTCCCAGAGCTCTGCGTTCAGCCCAGGCGGGATCACGGCTTTACCAGTCACTAGCAGGACTATAAACCTTCTGAGCAATGGGATGGAGGAACCCACTGCTATGTCCCCACTGAAGTTTTCCAGGCGTGGGTATGCATCCTTACTCTGTTATCTGCCCCACACCTGGGCATGCCTCCACCCTCTCTCCACCTCTTTACACCTTTGGAAAGGAGGTGGACTACTACTTCAATATTCAGCTGAGTGCCCCCATCTCAGCGAGGCCCACCTGACCACGGGAACAACTCAGGACAATGAGAAGAGAGGAAACCTGTCTTCTGCCCACATGGGTCCTGTGGTCTCAAGTGGGGCAGATGATCCCACTGTCGATCACAGATGGTGGATCCCACCATGACACATTCAACATTCCCCATACACTGCATAGCCAGAGTACCACACTGGGATTCTGGATGACCCTCTAGAGTTGTCCTCAAGGGCAACTAGAGGGTGTAGTTATTATACCCTAACAAAAATACACTGATAATGGCAAATATTTAATAAGTCACAATTTAGAAAAAATTAAAATAAACTGCGAAACTCAGAGTTGGACAGCTCAAGTTCCACTTCGGATATACTAAATTTGAGTCCTACAGCTGGAGAGCTTCATTTCCACAACCCTAACTTCTCCTCATAATATAACAAACTTGAGTTCAAAACTACAATGCTGGGATCACTTGTAAACAAGGCTGTGTAACTGAAAAAAAGAATACATGAATATATTAAAATGAAGGAAGAGGGAGGAAAGAGGAGGAGTACAGCAGTTGTGAATTCTGCATGCAGAAGGAACATCTGGAAAACCAGGCTGGAGGAATTAGAAATTCAAACAGCTCTAGATAATACTGATAGGAAATGCAGGTCAAATTGCAGGGATATGATTAAGGACAGCAGAATGTTCCTGTAACAATTAAGGGATGTGCAAACAACAAAAGCTCTGGCTAAGGAGTGAACCATCCTGGGAAAAAAAAATACAGTTTATGCTGGAGCTTTTCAGCCTCAGCACAACACTGCTGTAGCATGGAAAAGCACATCAGGTGCAAGTCCACATCAAGCTCACAAGCAACTGGAAACCATCTCCAGCTGCCAAGCAAACAAAGGATGTGGGACTGCCATGGAATAAGATGAAGACTCAAACACTGTGGATTTTATTCCCAGCTCTGCCACAGATTTCCTGTACAACCTTAGGCCAACAGGTTAGTCTCTCTGTGGCCGCTTCCTCTTTCAACTCTTATCTAAACACTAAAAGGAACAAGAAGTTTGTGGCGGCTCTATAACACAACAGATTGCTTCCAAAGAAAAATAAAAACAAAAAACCCTGCGCCTTATCCCACGCCCTTCCACTTTCAAGTTGTGTCAAACATCTCCCAGGACAGAGGCACAGCGCAGCTTCTCAGTGCAGTCACAAACTGCTCACATCCAGTACCAGCCTCTCCGCCAAGCCCACGGGACTGGCAGCGCCCTGCCAAGAGGTTCATTGCTGCTCAGCAAGGGCAAATCCCTCACCCTGCCTCCCCAAGGACTGGGACTCATTGAAAGGGCATGGCAGGCTCTTCTGAGCGTCTGCCTTTTCCCCTTGCAGGTGTCCATGACTTTCACAGTCACCATCATGTAAGCTGTACAAACACTGCACAACGAAAACAATGACCTGACCATGACCTGATCCTGACCATGATTTCCAAAGCAGTTAACGTTTTTCTATCATAAATGCACAGAGGAGCTAAACTTCAAGTGACAAAATGTCCACAACTTTTGTGTAAGATTGTGGGGATTGGATACAATTGGAGAGACTTTTTTTTTCAGTGCCTATGCATTCTGGGCACTGGCCTCATTTCAAGGGCTATCACACAGACCTCACTCACCGTGGTTTTTCATCTACAACAACATAAGAGAGCAGAAACAAGAGATAGGCTTTATCAGTTAAAGTAGTGGCACTGTTGTAGATGCAATGGTCCAGGGATATCAGCAAGACATGGCTTGCAGGGAAGTAATATCCTCTTTCAGCATACCCAGCACTGCTGGAAAAAATGAACATGTTTTCAGACACACAAATCCCCTGCAGGTCTGAAAGAAGAGCAGAAGCAAAACCATCTCTTTTACACAGAGCTGGAAGCCTGCTCAATCTTCTCTAGAGTATTTACACACAGGTCTAATTGAAGAATATCACCTTTCTGACTCTGTCTCTTATTTGTTAAAGCCACTATGACAGTTGACATATGCTACGATGGACGTGAATGTAGATCCTTTCAATTACATTTTCTTCGTCCTGCCATTTCATGCCCCAAGGAAAAATATAAAGTGTCAAACTTGCATGTTAATCGAAACAACTTGAATTTACTCTGATGTATAAATCCCCCAGATTTTTCAAAGGAGACATGCTATCATATGCTTACTTGTTTTATTCCACTTCGCTAAACAGACACTCTCCCTTATGCTAGATGAAAAGTTTAGCAATGGCAAATGTCAGTTTTAAATTATTTGATCTGAAAGCTACATCAGATCCCGTTTCAGCCAGGCTGTGGGGGAAAAGGTGGCTAGCAAAAGAAACCATCCATACCAACACCCACACTAGGGTCTTCCTCAAAGACATAGACCAAAAAATACCCAAGACATGACTGTCCCTGCAAGTGTCATGGACTCCCAGCATATCCGAATGACACAAATCCTTGCTGACTGTCTCCTCTGCCCCAACTTCTTTTCAGAGACTGAAAAATTATCTGTCACTGGACACATACTTAAGTCTAGGCTGATCAAGCTTCCCTGCAGAACTAAGCGGTTTGTTTCTAACCCGTCTCACAGGGTCGGTGCTATCTGCTGACCAACAGGCTCCTCAATGCCGTGTTTTCCAAGCAGCAACGAAGCTCTCACGAGCTTGTGCTTGCTCTGAAGTTTTGGATTCTCAGAAGCTATATATTCCTAAGCAGAAAACCAGTGGAGAGGATTAATGAGGGCTTTGACTGTTACCCAGCTGCATGAGGGCAACCCCTGTCTTCCCACCCAGCCCTGCTTGCCCCCTCACCCTGAAAGGGAAGGGGGCAAAGGAAGGGCACTGTGGAGAGCAGGAGGAAGGAGCTCGCCAGCACAGCACTCAAAGGCGCAGCCAAGCCGACTCCATCTGCAAACAGCATCAAGGAGAAATGGAGATCTCCCACACAAAGAGCAAGTGTGGAACCAGCCAGCTGATTCCCACCCATCGCAAACCCAAGAGAGGAAGTGGCAGGAGGTTAGAACAAAGGTTGTCTTTATCATCAGTAAAGCATGGGGAACCACAGAGGCTGTGGCTGTGAGACACCCCCCTTTGCAGCGATGCCCCATGGTAAGCTTACAGCTCCGCAGTCTGTGGTTGAACCTACACGGACCTGCCTCATGACACACCTCATGCCCTGGCAAAGCACTTCACAGAACAAGTAAGAGGCACTTGGTGCTTACCACTTGCAGAGAAAAGAAACTGAGGGGACACCCAGCTACACCTGGAGAGAGGTTATGCACCCCTCCGAACAAGGATTCCTCACATGACCTCCAAAACCATGGGAGAGCTGCCCTATGCGTGCATGTGCAACACTCCCTCAAGGCCAGGGGCTGGGGGAAGCAACTGCACCTTCCAGAGACACACCTTCCTCTTCCCCACTGGCTTTATTTCCCTTGCTGAGGTGAGGAAAATCCAGCCATGCAAACAGGCTATTGCTCCTGCCTGCTGAGCAGCTTGCCCTTTCTGACAGGCATCCCTCACTCTGCAAATAGAGGCATTTGTCAAAGGCAGACATGTAGCTGAATATAATTCTAGTTTGGCACACATACTAAATGGCTACAGCAGGATCGAGCACCATGTTTCTTTACAAGGCTGAGTATGTAATCCCTGAATCCCCTTTTCTTGAGAAGTCATGGCTTTGGGGCTTTTTCTGTTGTTTTGGGGTTTGTTTTTTGAAGGAGGAGTGCCACATGCACTACAGTAGCCCAGTCACTTATCTTGAAGCAGTATGTGTGACAACCTATGCTAGGTGATTAATCCCTTTCATGATATTACATTGATGCACTATGGTCTCTTACACCTAAACTTCCCACCATGGAAGGAACCTACATGCAATGTATTAATGAATAAAACCAAACCCAATGCGTGACTGACCTGCCAGGCTGGGTTTTTTTTTTAAACCAGAATGGTCTGTGCTTACAACAACTACTTGATAATTCTTATTCAAAGAGAAATACAGAGCACAGCTAAATATGTATGTATGTACACACACAAGTAGATTTGCAAAAAAAAGAGCAACTGTATGCCACAACACTTGTCAGTATTGAGATTTATACATTTAGACTGATCCTTACTCTTACTGAATTATTGCCTTCTTCCCTCTAATTTCCAAAATTACTTATTAACCAGCTGTTCCCACAGTTAGTTTTGTCAGCTGTTAGACACATAAACAAACAAATTATAAAGCAAGTGTGGGGAATGATTAGAAGGAACGAAAAAGCACACTAATGCATAACGTATTCATATTCAGCTGCCGCGCGCCCCATCTATTCCTTTAATGGCTCTTTCTTCTCACTTCTCTTTGCTGACATTTACATTAAAAGGTGCAGTGTCTTTCAACTTCCATTTTGAACGAATGTTCCTTGTAATGAGCAACCTAGGCTTGAAAGCATGTTTCCTGAAATGCAGTGAAAAGGTAAGTTTTAATGAAGAGAAATGAGAAAACGGGAGAACAGTGAATCGTTTCGCAATCTGAATTAATGCCTATTTGGAAAAGGCTCAACTGAGGAAGGAGATGTAAGACTTTTGGCAATGCGAATTCTAATTATTTCAGTAATTTTATCAAATAGTAGCAATTTCATTAAAAGGTGCACTGGTAATCATCTACATAAGGCCTCTAGAGGGGAAAATATACCAATAATTGCATAATTACGTTATCACTGCTCGTATGATGGACCACATTAAATACCACAAAGAGGAACACTGCTTTTTACTTTCTCTAGATACGTAGTTCAGTACGTTTTCCTAGAAGATTACAGCAATAAACAAGACTTTCAGATTAACATGTCCACCAAATTTTGCAGAAAAGACACAGCTATCTTTTATGTCCATAATACTTCGTATTCTCTTTTCCTTCACTGAAAGAACTGACAGATTAATGAGAAAATTCTGGGTTTAGTGATAAGATAGAGTATTTATACAGTTGTGTTACCAAAATACAAGTCATTGCATCATGCCATGCAGGCACATGGCCCAGGATCCTTTTCAGAAGCAGGTTTTAGGATATTTCCATATTTGTCCATATAAATTAAGTGTATCTATTCAGGGATTTTTGATAGGCCTGCAAGAAGTTAGATTTCCCTTGTCTAAATAACACTTAAACTTTTCTATTAGGATGTTGGTAAAAAATTCTTGTAAAAGCTTTGTTTTACAGACAATACCAAATCTAGTAAGTAGTTTTTTAGTGAGGTACCCCATATATTAAAGAAGTATCTTTGCATATGCCTTCTCAAACTATGACTAGGACAGCTTCTGGAGGAGTCATTGGCACATTTTTCAGAACACCCTCAGGTGAAAAATTTCACCTCAGACAATCACACTAACACCCAGCAACATCTGTCACTGATGTTGTCTTAGAAGTGCTTTGAATACAGAAACTTGGACACATTTCTGACAATTCGGTTTCATTTCCTCAGTCTTCTGGCGATAACTTGGCTGTTGAACGTCATCTCTAATATCAGCAGAAGTCCAACTTGTAGTTTCTGCTTTTAAATCGTACTTTATTTTCTAGTTTATTTATAAGCCTTATCACAAATTGCATATACATTGCACATATAGAGGTAGCTCCTTACTGAAAAGTAGTCCTCCTTCCTGCTCCAGGAGAGATATGCAGAGGACTACTTAATGTGAGTGCAGCCTGAGTGTTTAAACAGGGAATCCCATTTCAGCATCTCTTCTGCATCTATCTAGCTTATGAGAGGAAACCAGAAGCACAGGGCTTACTTCTGCTCCTTCCATTTGACCTCTTTTATTGTGCTGCATACCTCAAATCCTAGGTGTGATAACATTAATACTCCTGCAAAGTCAGCAGTTTTATGTATAATACCTGGAAGTCAGACATGCTATGGAATAGGAAACTTTAAGAGCTTGTGTTAAAATGAGCACCACTGGGAGGAAGCTTTTATTTTGTGGAAGATAACATAATTTCTTTTCAAAGTTAAAAAGTTATGCTCATCCAGGCATAGAACGCACTTCCACGACACAGACAACAGCAAACAAAGAAGCATCAAAAGTGAAGAAGAGAATCAGCCAGCCACTGAGCAGCAGAACGTGAATGCCTCAGTATCGGGTCCTAGCACAGAATTGTATACAAGGCATACAAACAGAACCATTTCAGGTAAAAATACCCTATATTAAGCTGCGTATTTCATTTAATATTACATGAAAAGTAAAACCACAGCATTTTTATAACACACATTTTCCTTTTAGGAGGTAAATGTACTCAGCGGTGATTCTGAAAATACAACAACATAAATTTAAACTTACAGCTCCTCCAGTCATTAAAAAAATAAAAGCAAAATTTTATCAAGCTGTACATTTTCTGTCAACATTTTAAAGATAATCTAACTACTGGATTCATCAAAGTCAGTCCCTGAGCACCTTTAGGCAGGTCGTGCTGCAGCAATAAACCAGCCTTTGGCATCTGGAGTTTCCTAGCAGGTGCAGAGAAAACATTTTCTTTATTTCGGTTCATTCAGTACAACTCAATTAAGCAACTAGTCCATTCAAAGAGGAGTTACTGATCTGGAGCTGAAAAAAACCATGAATGTTTCTTTCCATTGCTATTCTAAGAATAAGCAGAGCATGACATGGACTAGTTCTAAAATTTTTGTAGCATATTAGAAACCACCAGTTTTGACTACAGACAGGCCTTTCAGGCATTAATTCTGTATTTCAAAACAGTTCTCAATGAGTTTTTTCTTCTGAATTGGCTGGCTTCTATGTGGTACTATTTCTTTATCTAACGGAAGAACATTTCAGAATTCTTGTTTCCTTCATTGTAATCGATGCAAATCATCAGTGAAAATCAATTATCTAATACAAGAAATGTCAACATTTTCTATTTTCATACTAAAACATACACATGAAGAATCAGGATCAGTGTATATATAACAAGCTACATAATTGCTTAAATACAGGCACAGTGATTAATCAAAGTAAGTATAACATTAACTGCAAAGGCTATATTTAATTAAAACTCTATCTCAATGGTAATAAAGGAGGTTAAGCCTTTCTTTGCAAAATGATTAAGTACAAATGCAAAACAGTTAAAATGAGGCTTACTGTTGGCTGATTTAAATCATGATTAAAATCAGATTTACAATGCTTTGAATCAAATTGAAGCACATAGTACAGGGGGAGATAACTATTTTATTGAACCTGGAAACACTGCATTTCTCATCTGCAGTCAGATGTCAATTTTACACGTCATATCTGGAGGAAATGCAAACAAGTCTGAGAGGGCTGAGAAGAGCAGGAGGAGGAGGAGGAGTTACAAAAGATACTCCAAAAGAAAATGTTGGAAAAGGTTTATCATAGAAAAGAGAAGCCGAAGTGTTTATATTGTTGATGTGTAAAATATTGTTATAAAAAGGATGGTGAGCAGTTAATTATATCCAAAAGACCAGGAGAATAAAAGGATGGAATTAAGCAACCAGCAAGGGAGATTAGGTAGCAGAAGAAGCTTTTAACCTTTAATAACTATTTACTAGAAAAAACAGGTGGTAGACTCTGCAGCACAAATCTGCCTTAGAGCAGGTTAGAAACAAAAGTCTGTGTGGGGAGATCTGCTCCATCTGACCACAAGGAAGAGCTGGGGACAGACCAGATCTCTGCAGGTCTCCTCCAGCCTTACTAATAGAGTTCTACGGGAGCTTCCTAAGACTTGCCGTGTCTCTTAGACACCCAGCTGAAGGAAGAAGATGAATGCATGAGAAAGTCAGATTTCATTCAGCAAAGAATGAAGTTTCCAGTCCTGAGGGCTGAAGACAAAACCTTCAACATGTGACATCAGTGCAGCCATTAACTCCTGAACAAAAAGCATATTAAGTAAGAGAGCCAAGTGCAAGTTTTAAATCTCATGATACCCGTCAGCAGGAATCTAGTTAGTTCTGAAGGGCCTAGGCATGCGAACACCCCAAACATTTCTATTACACAGCTCACTGGGATTTTCCACCCCTTCGAAGCATGCAGGCTCTGAAGGACAGGTTATAACCAACAAGCTTGACTTCTTTTTCCTGTGTGGCTTTTGCACGATGCCTTTCTGTAAAACAAATCCACTCCAGCCTTCCCTTCTCCAGGCTGAGCAACCCCAGCTCTCTCAGCCTGTCTTCACAGGAGACGTGCTCCGGCCCTCTGGTCCCTCCTGAGGAGCATGGTCACCCAGCAGGAGCAGAGGAGCACTGCTCAGCTCAATACAATGACTGATAGGAAAAGAGAGGAGATGTAGGACTAACCTGGCATTTGCCATGCTTCCAAAGAACCTGTAAGAGATGCATCTCTCTGATTTTCACATTTGCCTGCCACAGTTTTCATCTCTTCTTAACTTAAATCAGCCCCTGCATCCTCTTTATCACTTAGATTTACAACTGTCAGTGCCTAGTTGACCAGAGAATTCTTCTCCGTATCAGATATTTAACGATTGTCTTACATGATTACAGATTCAACTGTCAAGATGACATTTAAAATTATAGACATTTAATGCAGTCAGCCCCCCCGGTGACAAAAAAACCTGTAGCTCATAATGTTGCCCTGTAATGCTTCATTTTAGTTCAATTTCCAGGAATGATCCCTATGGAGCAGCCCAGGAGCTGCATAGCATGGTAGCAACATTAGAAACTTTTCTGTTATTTACATGCCTGTTTGCTGTTAAAGTCAAGAGCCTTACGTGCTGTTAAAAAAAAAAAAAAGTCTTTTGCAGCATGAAAAATATCATTAAAAATCCATTAAATGTGAAAACCTGTGTTTTCAGAATAAATCAATATAATCCCCAAGAGTAAATCCATTGAGAGAATCACACTTACTGTGCTTTCTAATTGGTATCCCCTAGAAAACAGGAGTCACATTCTCCCCTCAAACACAGATGTTTACACTCTCCTTGTGCTTTTATCACTAACGGCAGCAATCTTGGCCAGTGGACAAACAATACACTTCAGTTGTCATTAGGTCTGGCAGCCAGCCAAGGAGACTGCTCGCACGCGTAAAATTACGTCCATTTATGACTGTTTGTGGGATTCATTGTCAAACAGGGTCCTATTGGGAAAAAAACCTTCTAGTTTCCTAAAAGTCACTGAAAAAGCCAAGCACAATACTATAGGATACAATAACATAGAGGAATATTAGTAATTTAAAAATTCCTTTTAGGTCAAGGTCTTATAATTTCTATGTGTATAATTTCTATAATTTCTTCACACTTTTTAAATAAATGACCAAAAGATGTAACACGCTTTCATTGGATGCCTTACCATCAGCTCTTCCCTCCTGCCTAAGGTTACAATGAACACCTTAAGCTCTGTTACACCTGAAAAGTCTCAACCAGGGAAGATGAGTTTCTAAGGGACAGAAACATCTGCAAGTTGTTTCTTGGGCACGGGAACAATCCAAAAGACATTAGGAAATTTTAAAAAGGTGAAGCTTTGTACTTAAAGTGCGAGGGTACTTACAGTAAATGCAATGCATTAGGATATCAGACTTCATTTCCTCTAGCCATTCTCTGAACAGCTGAAAGAGACTTAAGGAAATGAGTCAAAATCCTGGAAGATGTTTGTACTAGATGAAAAAGAAAACAACATCTGTAAAATCATGTGTCACATCCATAGAGCAAGACAATGTGTAACACTTGATCTCTGCAATGGCATTCATCTTCGCGGACAGAGAAAAAAAGCTGAAAAGTGGCTTAACCTTGAGCAATTACTGCCTCTCTTCTACACGACTGATATGAGATTATATCAGTCATTGTGTATTGTAGATAAACATATATGTTGTTGAAACTCTTTGAAGCTGTGTGGTTCTTGTTTTATCCAGAATTTGTTGTTCCTTACCTTCAGATTCCATCAGACTGTTTACTGTTCAGACTAGAAAGCAGCTTTCCTTCAAACTATAAACACCTAGTATTTGGTATTTAGTTTGACAGCTCCAGATATGCCTTAAAAATCTTTCTAATAGCTTGCAGTAACAAAAAATTATAGTTCAGACAGAAATCCAAAGACTACAGAGATACCATTAGTCTCTCAGAACTGACCAGAGAGCGAAAAAGACAAGCTTCACTAGGAGAGCCTCCTACTGACTGGAATATGACTCAGATGTTCCTCCCGAGACCAGTCCTAGCTCATGTTTACACGTGCTAAAGACATATCCCTTCCAATTCCACGTGTGTCCTGGTGCAGCATGTCCCTTCTGGAGGTGACTCAGGATCCTTTGCTTAATTCAGGCACCTGCAAAGAAGCATTACTGTTTGGACAATCACTGGCAGAGCTGAAACGAGATGGAAAACCTACAGAGAGCCAATACGACCCAACTGTACTACAGCTGCAGTCATCTGTTGACAAGAGGCTCTCTCTGGCAAAATAAGCACATGGAAGTGCCTTCGGTCTCTATGAATGGTATTTAAACAGGATGCAAATGGGAGTCTCATTTCTTGCCAAATTTGTCACATTCTTTATTATAAAGCCCGAACAAAAATCACTTACGCACTTGCTGAGAGAGGGTTCCCAGTGGTAATGCAAGGAAAAAGAGTTGAATATTGAACAATCTTTGACATTTCCATTCTGCTCCTGGCAGTGGCCTTAGGCCACATTTCTGCACAGGAGACTCTGCACTGCCACAGGGGAGGGTGGAAAAGGAGAAGGAGGGAGCAGAGATGGAAACGGGAGTAGGGAGGGAAGGATACTCAGATGGCTTGAGGAGGGTCAAGGCAGTGACTGAATGACAGCAATCAGAATCCTCATCAAATTCAATCTTCCTCCTTCAAGCTTCCTCCCTCACGGCTGACAGGTAGCAGGGAGCATCATGAAAACAGACATTCTTCCCTCTGGGCACAGAGAGAGTCTCCTATTACTCTGCAGCTGATTGGAAAAAAAAAAAAAAAAAGGTTGCATTGATGGATGCTGAAAGGAACCATGTCCAGTCTTCCATGACCACAGGATGGAAATGCAAGAGGCTCTGGCAGAGTATTGGATGGTGGGGGACAAAGGGAGCCTTGAGGGAGGACAGAAGAAGTAGAGAGAAAGGATCATTCCAGAACATTGCATCAAAATGAGGACTAGGCAAGCCCCAAATGGAAGGAAGTGTGGAAGCATGTTAGGATGCAAAAACAAAAAGTAGGAAGGACTATGGACAGAAGAGATGAATGGTTTACCCTTTGAGAAGCTATGTTGTTTTCTACATCCTCCTTCCCAGTCTGCAACCAAAGGAAGACGCTCTTGACCAACGGCCAAAGAAAGATACTTATTATAAATCCGTACACTGATAAACAGGATAGGTCTCAACAGGGACTGTGGGAGATCATCCCAGCCAAGTGCCTACACTGAGGTAAAACCAAACGCAGCACAGGGTCACACTAGCTCTGGAGCAATCCAGAACAGCACGTCAGCTCTGTCCTGCCTGTCACTTCTGATGTTCCTATGCCACTGCCAGGACACGAATCATCACTCTGATACCTCCTCCAGCACCACAAAACTAGCCCAGAATACTCCTACATCTGTATGATGCACATATATACCCAAGGACGGCTGTCTTTTGCAGCAGCAAGTTATTTCTTACAACATGGTGTGTTTTTGTTAACACAAGTTTTTGTCTGATGTGTCCCTGAAGTCTCCCACAAGTAAGTGTATAAACCCAGAACGAGAGGAAGGATCAGAAGAAAGGTTCCCCTCCTTGCTTCTCCAGTACTCTGGAAACTGCACCTCTGTCTTCCAGGAGATGCTGCCAGTGTGACCTGTGTCCCAAGCTTTCCTTAAGAACAGTCTAACTATATGATGAAGGATAGCCTCAAAGTGCAGGCAAGAAATACACGAAGTAAAGAAAGTTGGCAGGTATTAATAATTTCAACATTTAAAAAATTTCTTTCTAGGAATAACTCATTGGTAGGAGACTTTCGCACTCCTGTGGCCACAGCATTTTGCAGCCGTATGTGGGTACTTCTAAATAGAAAAGTCCAAATTGCCAGATACCACACTTACTCAGATTACCAATAAACAAAATGCAGCAAACACAAAAAAGTTACCTAAACAAAACCATTAACACATCCTAAAGTGAAGTGCTTTACAATGAAGAAGTGTAAATTGCCACTACTGTTAATTCCCGGTGTTTTAGTGCTATTTGCTCCCATGGGCAGAGGCTGGCGGAACCCTCCCCGTCAGTCACACAGGGTGCTCTGCAAGGCTCCTCTCTGGTGGTGGCAGCAGACGTTAAACACCTATCGCTGCGCACCGCTTCCCTGGATCCTCAGCTCGCTCTCAGCTAAGCAGCAAAAAACCCTTTCGCATTATCTCCTCCTTTCAGACTTCAGTGCCCAGGGCCAAATTCCTCCCCAGGTCTAGCAGCGACCCCCTTACAGCACCTTCCCCTGGACACCGCCAAATGCCTCCTAAGCTCACAAACGATGCAAGGAGATGCACGGTGGCTCTGAAAGCCATGTGCCAAATTGCCCAGCGCTGCAGCCAGATGCAGTATTTAAAACCATTAGAACCTGTGCTCCAGGGCTGTGAGGTCAGGCAAGTAGATCCCCTTTTTAGAAAGGAGTGGAAGGGAACCTACGACACACCAAAGTTTTAACACCGGCTGACCTCCCGAAGGCCTGAAAGGCACCCATCGCCCTCCTCTTCACCACGAAGGACCGTCAGTGCCGGAGGAGACCAGCCCTCATGCCCTGTCCCGCGGCGATCCCCGCAGCCGGGGCAAGTGCCCGCCGGCGGGCGCAGAAAGCACCGAGCCCACCTGCCCCTCCGGGGAGGCTGCACCCCGCTGCACAACGCTGGACACCTGACGGCGGCCGCTCGTTCCTGCCCATTGTTCAACGAGCACTTAAGCGCGGGGACATTTTGTACTGATCCCCAGATAGTTTATTGTCAAAACAGCCCGGCCGGGGAGATGGAGGGGGGTGGAGGGGTTCGCTGCCGGCCCCTCTCCCAGCCCCGGATACCCGCGCACGGCAAACAAAGGACTTTACTTCCCCCGGCGGGGCGTCCCACAAGGGCAGCGCGGGGCGATGTCGGGCACACCGCGGGCTACCGCCCGACCCCCGGCGCGGCGCTGCCCCGTGGAAGGGGCCGCCAGCGCCGAAGTTTTCCCCGCCGCCGCCCGTGCCG
>VZTA01013367.1:373732-400095 GCA_013398855.1 Mohoua ochrocephala
CCCCGCGCCGCGCCGCGCCGCGCCGCGCCCCCGCCCCGCCGCCGCGGGGATGGGCGCAGGTGAGGAGCTCCCCCGCCCCCCGGGGAAGGGCAGCGCTCCGGGGTGCCTCGTTTGGGCTCACCATGAAGCCCCTGAACAAAACGATATAAGAAAGAAGGGCAGAGCCCAGCGGCTGAATGTGTGCACCGTGCTGTCGTGGGGGAGAGCTGCCGTCCTCACGGGCAGCATTCTGCCATGCCGAGCACCCGAGGGGTCGGGGCCGTGGGGCAGCGTAAGCCCAAGTGGAACGTGGACCGTAGAAAGGTGGTGGGGAGCGGCCGGGCTGGGCACGGGAGCTGGAAACGGAGAGAGCATCCCTTAAAGGGCAGGTACAATGCCATTTGCCCAGCTTTGAAATTCTCACTGATCGCTCCTGGGGGTGTCAGAGCAGTTTCTGGAGGCACCGAGGGTATCACCTCCGCCCTGGCTCGTACCGCTGAGATCGACTGAGCCCTCTGTGGGCCACCACCTATTAAGGGCCAGAGCACCTCGAGTGAGACATAAAAGTATATGCTGTGACACAAAGCGAAGACTTGAAAGAAGTGGCTGGTTTGGTATGGAAAAGAGAAAACTGACAGGGAGCTTAAACATGGAAAGGGTCCTTAAGAAAAGGATTGCGAGCGATTGTTTTTCATGTCCCTCAAGGGCAAGATAAAAAGTAATCCATTTAGTTCTCAGAAAAAAAAAAAAAAGTCACTTAAATGTAAGGAAGGCACTTGCAAAGAGCAAGGAGGATTTAGACTACAAATGCATTGCGGAGAAGGGGTTGTGGAATCCCACAGAGGGAGTTTTTTAAGCACTGATGACTGACGAGGATCTGGGAGCACTCGCTTCTGTAGCTGCAGAACTGGAGTGGAGCTGCTCTTCAGGCAGAAATAACACAAACTACACAAATGTCTAGCTTTTAACACTGCTTTGGCAGTCAGTGTCACACACTGCTGAGGCGAAAGAAAGGTATTCAGGTGACCCAGGCAAAGGAGTCATGCATGCCTTCACCAGCCATGCTCTGCCCAAGGTATCCACAGGCAGCACCTGAGCAGGCAGGTGGGCGAAGGACACACAGACTGTCAGAAAACCCGTAACAACACTTCTGGATGTACAGAAAGATGTAGAGGACATATGGCAAAACTTTCACCCAAGGAAAAGCATAAATGTAGACTTCTTGAAATGTGTCAGTACAGATCAGAAAAATTACTGAAGGTAAAATATTCCTTTTTTTTTTTTTTCCTTCATCTTCCTTTCTTTTTCACTCCTGTCAGATTTTTTCCAAGGTTAATAGCGCTGTCCCACATGGTCCAGCATGAGATGAAAGTCTTGTCTTATATGTTTAAAATGGCTCTCTCCATTTCTTTACTCTCTTTCATCTCTGACAGCCAGTCTCTTTTGATGGGTGAATCCTTCCACTGCTGCAAAATGGAATACTTTTTTGTTAGCACACCAACAATTTCAAAATCAAATAACGTTTTAAAATCATATGTCTTACTAGGTGCTAGCCTCATCAAATTAATCCTAGGGAGGAAAAAAATAACTGAAATACTTAATTTTTTTGTGTCCCCCCGATTTTCCAGGTGACTCTGGATTTTGTTTCTGTAAGAGAAAAAAAGTGAGCTGAAATTTTTTTATATAAATAGTTGGAGCATTTACAGTTTGATTTCTTAAAGATGCAAAGGCAGCGCACAGTATACTGTAAGAGGTTTTCACTAAAGCATTATCAAGGAGCATGTGATGTTGTTATTGTGTCAGGTTTCTCCCTGTTCTCCTTGATTAGTGCTCTTTCAGTTAGTGGCCTGCCTTTAGGTCCTGCACATCCCCGATCACATGAAGCCAAACTCCGCGTGGCTCTGCATCATATGCCTCATTTTCACGAGCATTAGCTCAATGTTAGATCTCAAAATCAAAGTGGCAACAGTATTCCCCACGTGCTTTAACTGACTATAAATAGCAACAGTAAGTGGGAAACAAAGGTGAATTGCTTTTAACCTTGCCCCTTCATTTATTTTTAATAATTGTAATGATAAATGCTGCAGTTGCCCTTTCCAATGTATTGCACCGAATGCTGTAAGTTCTCTTGTCTATACGCTGTTTGCATTACAGAAGCGAAAGAAAGTTTCTTAAGCAGTGGAGGTTTCTCTTAGGTCTTTTTCCTACCTTTGTCCAAAATATGTGAGCATAAGCCAGAAAGATTCTCCTTTGGCTTTGCAGCCAGCCTCACGTGTTCCTCTCTTCAGTCGTCACTGTGGTACTGTGGCAGTACGTTAGGACAGGTAATGCCACCTCTCCTCATTGTCTGCTGGAGGCAACTTGCAGTAGGTTGACATTTGAGGGAGTGTGGAATGAGAAGAGAGACAAGAGAGATCTACAGACTTTGGACACGATACAGATTTGGAGATAAGAATTATAAGCTTGGAGAAATATGTGAAATTATATTTGAAAAGTTCACTTCAGCTTGAAATCCTGGAAGTGATTTAACACTTGTGGACGAGCTCCTTTGAAAAGTCAATTCAAAAGATTGCTTTTACACATCCATGGGACTGCTTGCTGAAGTAAACATTGAATAGATCGATAATATTGGTAAGATTAAGCTAATGTCATTGAAAAACTGGTGCTCTAATGAAGGACTTGTCATTTCTGTGTCTGAATGGAAATGCATTTGGAAATTAGCTAGCTTGAAGGTTTCAAACAATATATTTGTCAGAGCTATGAAAACCTTTTTTACAGCACAAATAATCTTAGAATCTATTTTATCTATGACAAAATGTATCTGTTGAGAAGAGAGGAAAATACTCTTCTGATATAGCCAATCAGTGCTGGCTAGAATCCTTCCTGATAACCCTGTGATAACACCTTTTTCTATAAGGTTGTACTTTCCTTTTTCTAAATTGCAGATTGACAGACTTTAGGCTGGAGCATGGCTCTTTCATATGAACTGGCAGCCCCAGCAAGCCAGGCAGCTCCAGAATTAACTCCTCTGTGATTCCTGAAGGCTTTGAGAAATTATGAGAGTTTGAAACACATATTGATTTACCAATGTTGCTGTAAAAGCTATCTAATCATGGGCATAAAAGTTTGTTAAGCTTTTTAAAAGTGAAAAGTGGTTAAATTTCTGCCTTATGCATTCATCTAAAACAGCGTTTCTGAAGAGTGGCTGTTGGGAATGTCATATGACCACTGTGCAAAAATATATACTCAGCACTCTTCTGTGTCTTGATCCTAATCAACAAAACCATAGCTGTGAATTTTCTTAGCCTCTTGTTTTATTAATCGGAAAAAAAAAAAAAGATGTAGAATCTGCTGATCTAAACTGTTGGTACAGCAAGGTATAATCCAGCTGGACCTGTTTTCTAGAAACCTTCAGATTTTGGGACATCCCATTGCATTTTTTTTATTGATCTCTAGTCTTCTGCTCTTCACGCTGACAGGTTAGGTTGGGTGAGTGGAGAAAACTGGTAGCATTTGATAGGCATATGTCTTAGGACTTCATCTGTAGACGGCAGGATTATAATGTCTTCCATGCAGTTTAACTGGTGAAATTTCTGCTATTTTTAGAGGGATGACACTAAAATAAATTCAGATAAAGTGGACACCTTTTTCTCATTCCGCCCGGAGTACGAATCTTCAAACTGAATCCACTCAGTACTACTAAAGTGGGAGGTGTGTCTTACTCCCGTTTAATCCAATTGTGTAGAATACTCACTAAATCCCATTGTGCCTGTGATCTTAAACCGGCATTGCCATCCTAGTTAATTAAAGATTTTTCCAGCATTGAATGTCAAGAGCCTAGATATAGTTGTCATTGAAGCTTGAAATATATGCTGGTTTTGAAGACATCTTGTATTATCACATGCATAGCACACTATTGTAAAAACTGCTTTATCAGTCTAAGCTTAAGTGGAAAATAAAGGCTCTAATCTTCTTGATAGCATTTTTTTTTGTTAGTTTATAGCCTGCAATCTTACTAAGAAAAGAGATTTGTCTTTATGAACTGCCAAGTGTATTTCTTGCCTTTATCGCTTGCAGCTTTATTTGCACAGGCCACTGTTGAGAATTGACTCCGTGCAGCAACCTAGGTCTTTTCAAGTGTTGTTTTGTCTTACTTAATTTTGTTGCTGGGTTGTTGTTGGCTTTTTTTTTAATGAGTTGAGCATATCAAAATAGTTGTGGAGAAACAGCTGATGTGGCTTCCTCAAACTCATTCTCCTTTCCCAGCTTGCTGCCCTACCCCTTCTTCCCTGGCCTTCACATACACAGCAGCTTCGGGCTGCAGACCCAGAGAGCCTTGTCCTTGCCCTCTCTGCCTGCTCCCCACAGGATATTAATGCCTCGGTTGCTGAAAACATATCCAGGCTCCGAATCTCGTGACAAGAACTAACTTTCCTTTGCAGTTTATAAAGAGTCCTTCTGTGTTTTCTTACAGTGCTTTGCCGTATCTGAAATCTAAATAAATGTCTAGACAGGGGCTTGTCAGGCATTTTTCTCTGAGATGATTAAAGCCACATGAGGTCCAGTTGACTCCTTTGACATGTTTGCTAAATTGCACTATTTTGCATATAAATTTGGGGCTCAAATAAGAAGAAAACTAAAACAAAAGCGAAGGAACTACCTTGATTGAGAGAATGTATGTCAAAAGTGTGATGTGGAGAAGAGAGTGTTTCTCTTGCCTGTGTTCCCTGAGTAGATGAACTAAAAAGCTTGGATTTTTTCTCATGTCTTTTTTGTCACCTTGCCTCTCAAAGTATCTTTCTTTAACCTATTTTAATTTAGCCTTCTTTAGGTGTATCATAAATTGCTTGGCTCCTTTTTAGCTTTGCAAGGTATCTTCAAAGCTCTTTAGGTACCATTTTGTTTATAGCTTTGTGTAGTTTGAAGAAATCCGTCGGTTCCCCCCTTCTTCAGCTTTAAAAGTTGTTACTAACTTGGGTTGTACTTCATGGGCAAGCAGCCTGTTTTGACTCCTCCTGCTAGTGCTGCTCTCACATGTCTGTTGTGGAGCCTTCAGCCTTTGTCAGAAGAGCATCATATGAGCCTCCTTCTCTCTCCTCGTCCCGTCTGCAGTGCCTCCGCTGCCTGTCTCCTTGTACAAAGCAAGGTGGATTGGTCACAACCCTACCACCTTGTCTGGAACAAGGATATCAGTGTTTGGCCTTAAAAGCAGCTGTTATTTGTTTCAGAGAAGACAGTTCTTAAAATAGTAAACAGAGTGCACATGTGACCCATTTACTGTTTTTGATAGAAAGACCCAGAAGCCTGGTCTTCTTGGCTGCCTCTCCACAAAGCTTGTCTCAGTTTCTGCTCAGTTTTGTTCAATTCCCAAGATGACTGTGGGCAGCTGAACTAATTAGAGAGCAAGACACTTACTAGTTAGCATCTCCATCAACTCCCGTCATTGGGAAAGCTAGCTTTGAAGTTTGCTGCAGATGGATGAAGTCTCCACAGGGCTAACTTTGCCTCTTACTTCTGCCCCTGCAAGCTTTTTGAGTAATCCCTATAAAATTAAAATGCTGTAAATGCTGTTGCCCCTCTCTCTGGAGTAGGTGATCCTTGCCAAGGCAGTGCTGCGGTGTCTTAGGGGACTACACAGGAGGTATGTATGTATTTAGGCTTTCATTACTATCTGGCTTCACAGTTCTTGGTAACCAAAAGTCTCTAAGAGATTATTTTCCTATCAGTCTCATTCCATTTTCCTACAGCTATCTTGTACTGCCAGAGGCTTTGAGGTCTTTTTATTTTTTTTTCAGCTCTGTGTATTTGTGAGTGCAGTATATATTATAGTACCCAACCCCACAGTGTTGGTAGACGGACACAACATTGGAAGAGTTAAGGGTTGTCAAAGATGCCTCCTCATTAAAAGGTCATGCCCATCACGTTGATCATCCAGTCCTCTCTTTTTTCACCTGTAGAAGGTTTTTCAGTCTTTTTGATGGGAGTTTTCAAAATGGCATGGTGCAATGAGATGGAAATTTCAGTAAGCAGCCCGTTACGGAGCATAAGTGAACTTTTGCAGACACTTTCCTCCACGATGAATGCTCACTGCCCAGCACCTGGAAAGGCCTGCACCAAGGGATTGCACCTTGATACATTTGCATTTTGATGACTTAGTTTGTCTGGATAACCAGAAGGAAAAAACCAGTTAGTGAAGCTGCTCAGCAGTAAAAATGGTATTTGTCCCTATGAGACAGGAATTGTAAAGCCTGCTGATACTAATGAAATCATCTAGATGTAGAAGGCTTGTGAATATGGATATTCTGTTAAATAGGGTGGCTACTCGTTATTTTTTCTCCTCCTCTTCTGAGTTTAAGCATATTTACTAGGGTCATATCAATTCAGTATGCTCAAATTCAGACAAGTAAGTTTCAGGGTATGTTTTCTGTGATCCTTTTCCTATTTTATCTTGGTTCTTTTAGGGAGTTGATATTAAAATGATGATTACTTAGGTGTGCAATTTATCCAGCTGTTTCTAAACATTTTTCCCTACAAATCTGTCTGGTATGCAATATGAACAACTGCATTAGTGTAAAAATAATTCTAAAATTTCTAAAAATTCTAAAAATTCTATCTGCTTTTGTCCCGGGGTGTTAAGTTGGTTCCCTCTTGTGTGTTGTTTCTGCTCCTGAATTCGAGAGCACTGCTGGGAAACCCCTGATCCCAGTTGTGGACCCCATGCCAGGCTACAACCTGTGTACAGGTTCCCACACTCACCTATTAGGAGGCAACTTCCAGCATCCGTACCAAGCTGCATTTTCAGAGCTCACCAGCTTTTTGTACCTGCAGTGGAAAAGCCCTGATTTCGCTTTTGCCTGTTATAAATCTTGCAGACATTTATATCTGAAAGTCAGAGCCCTTAATTAACTGCCTATGGAGCCATCCCCTGCTGAAAGGCAGCTGCCTTTGAGGAGGGAGCTGTTGTCACCTGGCAGCACACAGCACTGATTTAGGACCAGAAAGTGCCCAGCTAAAATGGAGATGATGGATTCTTTAGGGTTCAGATGGAAATTACAGAGCATCCCTTTGCCATCTGCTCCTTGTTGGAAATAATGCAAATGTAAATGTCAGCTTTGCATCCTATGAGCCCATTACCCCTTTAGGCATACAGCCTTTCTTGCTGAGGGGAGGTGCATCCACTGGGACTGGGTTTTCACAGCTGATAGCCTGGTTTCTGTGTCTGTGTCCATCCCAAACTACTCCTGTGTCATTCAGGCCTGTGCTTGCTACATTGGTTTGTGAGACACTGGCTGTGAAATAGGCTTAGGGAGTTCCTGACTCTTCTTGCCCTATTTCTGTCCCCTTTTGAGGCACTTTAACGTGCTAGCTCTTTGTTTTGCTGTCACAGATATTTTGAAGAACCACAGAAAAGGCTACTTTCACCCTAATCTAGTTTGTGATCTGGTGTAGTGTGCAGCTTTGTGAGCAGGTCTATTGCCAAACTGAGGGAGGAAAAGCAATGAGAACAAGCAGTGAGAAGGAAATTACACTGTCTTGCTGCTACAGGCAGCATCTCACGCAAACACTTTTTGTCTACAGGAGCCAAAATACCAAAGTAAATGCCATGATGCCTCTGTCTGAAGCCAGGTGTGAAGGTACTTACAGGTGATTTCCCCATTGTAGATGCACACCTAAATACTCAAGGTGGTTGAAACAATGGAAGGCAGCAGTCAGCTCCTCCTAGGAGTGGTTATTTTGGTTATCTTGGAGCTGTTTCCCTTGCCTCAGGTCAGCTGGCTGATTGTCTTGTGCCCAGTCCGGGTGGCTGCTGCCTTTATTTATCCTTATATTAAATGTTACACAAGATGTCAGTTATAGGTACAGTCTGTGAAATGCATGATCTCGGGTGTGTTACCAGCTCTCTCTGTACAGCCTGCATATGGCCCATTGTTAACACAGATGTCAGCCCAGGAACAGCTTGCTTATCTTGCTACACCTCGGAGAGCAGGCAGCAATTCCCTCCCAAATTTTGCTCAAGTTCCTGTGTTAGAAGTGGATCATTTGGTTTGGGGCTTCGGAGATGAAATTAGTGTAGCAATTAGGATGTGGCTGTGGCAAATGTCCACTCAGTAGTCTATGACAACATGCACTGGATTTATGACTGTGACAAGAAATCAAAATAACACGGTAGGGTAGCTCCTTTCAAAGGCAAATTTAAGAGGTGCTGTTAGCTGAATCTGAGTCAGAGTCTCAACCTGGGGTTAAGTCTTGGGGCATTTTTATCTGTGGAACTTTGATGCCATGTTAATAATCCTCACTGCACAGCCACTGTTCATCTTATAAGCAGAAACCTGTACAAAATGTAAACAATATTTAGAAGTTTTCTTTCATCTTCTTTCACAGATGATTTCTCAGTTTCTCTAACACAGTCATGTGATCAAGGATGTGTCATTTTGACCCTTAAAAGCCGGGAAGAACATGAACATGTCAAGTTCCTTTTCAATCACTTCAGAAATCCTGCAAACAAACACCAGATATATCCAGAACTTGCAACACATCACAGCCTTTGGGTTAGTTTGGCTGATACTATCAGTCACTGATACAAGAGAAAACTGCAGCCTATGTTCAAAGCAATATCAGGGTCCCGGATCAGAAAATCGACTGTGCATTTGACACCTTTTCACTGGTCCTAAAATCACGTGCCAGACAGAGTTAGGTGATAAAAAGGGGTTACCTTTATAAGGATCCTTAGGTGCACAAGTCACCAGATGGAAAACACTGAAGATGCACCTGTAGCATGACACGTATACAATTTTTATATATTTAGCACATTAGCATATCTGACAGAAATCCGCAATGAGAGACATAAGTGGTGAGGTAATTCTCCCCTGGTTCAACCCTCTTTGCATTCCCTCTCTTTTAGATAGAATCTAAACTTTGTTTATGAAAATGTGTCTCGGAGAGCTAGTTTCAATCTTGGTTTCCCTGAGAATCTAACCTTGGAGCCCCAGCTTGGAGCTGCTGGGGAATTTGTCTTTCTCTCTAAGAGAGTAGGTAAAATGCCAGCTACAAATACTAAGATAGGCTACAGAGCTACAAATATATATGTAAAGAATATAGAAAATAGATAAAAGAAAAAAGGCAAAAATCAATTCGGCATCACATTCATTTTGTATTCGTGTCATATCGCTGTGTGGTCAGCTACAGTGGATAAAATGTTATTGATTGAAAGCTCGTTGAGTTTTGCTTCTCTCAGTTACTTAATGAAGACAGGATCTCCGTTGAAATGAGCCAGCTGAGGCTAAGATTCACCCGTGTCTAAGCTAGACAACTAGTTGCTGTCTATATCTAGTGCAGAAATGTAGGCACCTCTGGAGTGACAGTCTCCCAACCTGTTGCAGGTGGGATGAACTGTCCTCTGGAGGTGTCTTTCTCCTCCTCAAAAGGAACGTAGACATCTGGTTTAGACAGATATCTCACTTTTAGGTGGCTGAAATTATGTGAAAGTTGCCTATGCTGTTTAGTCTCAAAGGTTAACAGGCATTTCCTTTAAATGTCCAAAAAACAAAAAGGTGGACAAATACAACGAGTTTTCTCTGTCAATAAATCCAAAGCAAAACTAACCAAATATTTGAACATGGGAGACTCAGTTACAAGCACAGATCTGTCCAGATCTTTATCACTACCAGCTACGTTTCATATCCCTTTGCAGTTTTCAGCTGTGACCGGCGCAGTCTTAAATAGGTCTGCGAGTCTCCTTGCTCAGTGGGGAAAAAAGGAACCTACAACTGCAGCTGCAGTGGGATTTTGGATCCCACTCGCACTGCCCCACTGGAGAAATTTGGTGAAGTTTCTCTGTGCCACAGTGTGTCCAGCTACAAAGTGTACTGACCTTCTTTGTGTTCTCTGGCTGGCAAGGGCAATGTAGAGAGAGGTATTAGCCTTCCAGAACAGTTTGTGAGCGTCTCCAGCGTGTGCTACATTCATTTCCAGTATGCCTCATGGCACTTCCAGAGGGCCTCCTCAGCTGGGTGATACATACTCCTCTCTGAAGCTCCTCTGCTTTCTTTGCATCAAAACCAACGTAGCACAAAGACTGCGGGTTGCAGATGCCCTGTCACTCAGTTTCCCACTGAAACATCCCACTCTACTTCCCAAAGTATCTTGCCTGAACAGTCCTCCTTCCATTAACAGTGATGTGGATTGAAGAGAATGTCCTGATGGAGGCAGCAAGCCTAGCAACTGTATTTGTAGGTAAATTCCTGCACTGGTGCACACTGTCACACTTAATTTTCTCGGAGTGCTTGTAACCCAGTGAGACAGGGTGTAGCTGGGTGTCAGTAAGCCGCAACCTTGTCTGTGACTTACTTGGCTCTCTCCCCTCCATTGTGCTAGGCAGAGCTCTGTGGGGCCACATTGTGGATCTAGGCAGGGAGCTAGCTGAGCTGAAGTATTACTGTAATACAAAAAGGGAGGTGGAGAACAGGGTTGATTAAATTTACACCACTGTCAGTGAGGAGCATTGCGGACTGCAGCCCCAGCAGTTGTTTTCTACGTCTTTGTTGTTTTCTAGTGCTGGCAAATTCTGGCCATTGCCTCTGTTTTCAGTTCCTTTAGCTAGGCTGTAGTTTCACATAGATTTAATTTCCTTCTACAGAAGATGTTTGAGATAAATTGCATCTCCTTTTTCACAGACAAACTAAAGGAGACACAGGGAATGCTCTTCTCAGTTCATCTGCACTTGACTCTACTGTACAGTAGCGGAGCATCGTCAAGCAGTATGCACTTTGGGGCAGGAGAAGGTCAGAGGGTGGAGATGGCTCCCCAGGCAGTCAGAGATAGTGTGGGATTACCTTTCCTGCAGCCACAGCAAGGGTCTGAACTCAGGAAGCTCTGCACTATTACGTTTCAAAAAGGGATTTCCTCCTGGCACTAGCTCTTGAGTACGCTCCAATTTACGCCCAGAGCTCTCTCACCTGTATCAGCTCACTGGCAGGCTGGGGAGCAGAGGATTAGGGCTACTTGTGCCTTGTCTACGTGATCCCCTCTGCAAGGGGTACTGCCAGAAAGCTGATACCCCCACTTTTTGACACAAATGTTACATCACTGATGTCACTACATTAAACAGCATTGGCAGAAGTATACCCGTGTTGAAAGGACCATGGGAACAAAGTGTTTGTGCACAAATTGCTGGTAGACCTGAGTGCATTCTCAGGTATAATGTTGCTGAAAATGCTCAACTTACGTGTTACATTTACCCCAAAAACTTTAATTCATATTCACTCATAGCCTTCTTGCACTATTTGATTGACTGCAGCTGGATAAAAAGGAAAATGTTTGCTAACTCCTTTTTAGACAAGTATGCAACAGTATCTCAGTTTTAACAGCAAGCATATCTTCAGAGGGCATCTTTTTGTTACGCAAATTATGGATTTCACCCAATCTATAAAAGCACTTTCAGTGTTCTTCTGATTCTCTTTTACTTTTATGATAATCTGAACATTTATAAGACCAGACATCGTTAGATGTTCAAAATAGAATAGTATTTTTGGACCGTGACATCAGTTTTTATGCCATTTCACTCTATTTTGAGCTACAATTAAAAGTTCTTTTTTAAACAAACTGTATCTAATTTCTGCGCTAAATCAAACCAGGCAACAAGAAATGTTTTTGCTTTTAACTAGAATGTCATTAAAGTCAAGACATGCAAATACAACGTGGAATTTTAAGACATCTCTGCCAAAAAAGAAAAAAATCAACTGCAAAGTCTTTGTCTACACTAGAAGAGGGCTTTTATTTCTAAAGAAATCCTGGCAAACCCTCATGAAGAATCACTGCTTTCACCAAAATAAAGTGATTTCCCACTAGAGCTTGTTCCAGTTTTCTGAACAGAAGCAGCAATACCAAAACCAATTTTGCCGTCCTAGCGGCATTTGCAAGCATGACTGTGTTTCTGAGAGCTGTGTATTATTGACTCCTCCTTGACATCATTCTTTCAGCAAAAATTTTGGACCCAGCTAATGCTGTGATTAGGAGCATAAACCAAGAGAACTAGCACAGAAGTGACATTCAGTTTTACAAGTGGAAATAGTATGGAGGAAATATGCAACAGGTGTTTTTTCCTTCTAGAATATTAAGTTTGTAAATAGACTGATGCTCCAACCACATGCTGGGCCTAAATCCCATTGCAGTATGCTTTTAAAGAGACACACAATACATGTGTGTATGTGTGTGTGTGTGTGTATATATATATATATATACACACACACCTTTGCCATTTCTTCAAACGTATCTTTGTTCTCTGTGACTAAAGCCCATGGCAAAATATGAAGTTTTTAAAAGCAACTTCTTTTTTTAATTTTCTAGACATAGTGCATGACCAGTGTCTCTTGCTGCAACCAGCACTGCAGTTTTTACACCCAGCTGGCACAGAAAGGTTAAATTGCATTTAACTAAAGTCCTCAAGAAATCGTGCAGATTTCTTAGCCACTGTGGCTCAGGACAGAATTTCAGCCTCTGTAGATGTATTGTCTTTGGAATGTTGCTTAGTCCTCAGTGTCCAGGAAGACTAAGTGTAAAGTTCCTCTCCCAGATGGTAATAAAGAACTGGAGCACTACCTGTGACCCAGGGGAAGGCTGTAGTATCTGGAACTTTGATGTCAGTGTTGATTAAAGACTGGCTTTGAGCCAAATGAGAGGCAAATGAGCGTGCTTGGTTAGCTGTAGAAAGCGTCAAATATTCAAATCCTAAAATTACAGTCTTAGATCTCTACCTTCAATACTATCCATGACTCATGGGGAGACTCACAAGGTCATTTGTCTCTCTCTTGCATTGCACTGGGTCTCTCTGCAGCTCCTGCTGCAGGAAGATGTCTTTGCCCACATCTGTCTCGGAGAGCCATGCTCCATGGCGGGGCATGACCTGAGCTCAGACTTTCATGTCACTGATGGTTAGGACCTATCAATTCCTCTCCTCCACCTACTGCCTCATGTTATTGTGATTTTTTTTGTTTCCAACCTATCCTTTCTCCTTCCTAGCTTCCCATCCACCTCTCCAGCCCCTTCTCCTGTCACACTGCCTCGCTGGCAGTAATGACTTTTGAAAGCTAAAAGTGGAGAGGAGTTATTTAATCTTTTGATAATTGAGGAGTATCTCTTCAGGTGTTCAGGATGGGATGCTACACTGAGCTGAATGTGAGATGCTCCTCCCCATCCAGACTGTGAGCATCCAAGTAGGAGAAAGTAAATCCCACTTTTTCTGATATGCCTAGGAAGTCTGCATCTCTGCTAACCCTAGGAAATCTCTCCCAGACACACATGAATTGCCTTCTTTGTTTGACCTGTTTCCTATCTATTAAGCAGGCTTACTGGGACTTCCCCCAGTTTCCTTTTGGTCTCTTTCATCTTTTCTTTTCTTTTTTTTTTCCCTTTGGCTTCTATACTCCATTATAAATAAAAATTTCCTAATTATTTCTGATCTAACCCTTTAAGAGTTTCACATGATGATGACACAGTAAGGAAATGAAAGAAGAAAGATGTATTTGTGAATTGATCTGGTCACCCTCAGGCTTTGAAGTGGGAAAAATTTAGGTCTAGGCAATCCATTTCTGATGTAAATGTTTCAGTAATATATCTGGAGCCCCCATTAGTGAAGGGGTGATCTGTCATAGGCTCTCCCTATATGAGATGCTTTGTGCCCTTGTTCTGTGAAGAAAGAAAGAGTTGTCAACACAGGAGGTGACTATTAAATTGGGAAACTGAAAACATCACTAATAATGTTCATTAACAGGAAGAGAATTACTTTCTTTTTTTTTTAACCTAGAAGAGAAACAGAGAGATTTGATTTTATTGATATCTTCAAGATAAAAAGAAACAAAAACCCAGCAATAAAGTCTCCAGATAAGCATATTTATGTGCAACATGAAATGTATAACTCCACGGAAACAAATACAGATATAAACTAAAAATGCTTGAGGGCATCTTTAACTTATCAGCATAGGAAAAAGTAAATATAAATGTCACAGAAAATATAACCTAACTCAGGAGAGCATGCATTGTGTTTAAATCTTATGGATAATGTGCTAAAGATTAAGTTGCATACTAATAACACACATTTTAAAGTGGTAACACACAAATTGGATGAAAAGAACCAAAACCAATTTAGTAACATAATATAAATTGCGATCATACTAATACAGACCTGTATCTGGTGCAATTTCTGTCCATGTTTTTAGGAGGCTGTTAATTAGAAAAATATTACATTAGTCCCACTTTTTTTAATTGCAAGCAAAACCCAAGGCCGCAGTTTTGTGTGAGAAGGGTTTAACCTCTGTAAAATCCCACTGGGCACATTAGACAGACAAAGTTTACTGAAACCGATGTCACATTATAGAAATCACTATTCTAGCAGCTGCTATCCTTGCTGATGCACTCCAGCAGCTTTTGTTTCATTGCTGCTATCATATGACAGAGTTGAGGGAGCTTCCCCATGGGAATCCTGCTGCAACCCCAAATATTAGCATAAACAGCCGAGTTTCTGCCAGGTTTGGTGACCCTGCAAAGAGCTGCTGCAAGCTCCCTCGAGCTTGGGAAGCAGCGCTGTCCTGTGAATGCCTTGCTGATCATTTGTCCTGGCCTTTGATACCCCTGGTGAAAGGTTGGGATAAAGGAAGCTAATAATTGCATCTTTTTCTCCCAATGTGATAGTGGAGCCTGTGGGCAGGCCCATTGCTTGTGTCTCAGTTGCTCAAATTGATTTAAATTTTGGTGTCTTTTTAACGAGACAGGCCAGTGGCTGCTGCCAGTGACAGAGATGCATACATGGAAAGGTGGCAATGCTTTGTACATGTGAACCATGTAGGGTCTTCCCTCATTTTTCTAATAACTCCTGCACCAAAAAAGGCCATGTTTTGAAAGGCTTTTCATAATTCCTAGACAGAAAAAAGTGAGGAGAGACTCTTTCCAAAAGCCCTTCTTGGAGCTTCAGCTCTGGTAGATGCATGTGATGCCATTCAAGGCTGACCTCTGACCCTCTGGATCTTGGCAGCAAGGCAGCAAGCCCCAAGTCCAGCATAACACAGGACCTGAGAAAAGCTTGGTTAGCTTCTGAATTCCTGTATTTTCCCTCCAATCAAGGTATCATACATCGGGGGCAGCTTGATTCTACAGCATCTAATTCCTCCAGAAATTTTCCTAAAGAAACTTGAAGTTACATTTCTCCCCCGCTTGTCTGGAAAAGGCACTAAACTTCTTATTCAAACATGTCCAGCATCATAACGTGCTGGGGGAGATCCTGCTGGCATTCACAGCTTCTTCAGGCACTATCTGTTGTATTTGGATTCAGATATGTTGTAATTTAACTTTCCCTCTGCATATGTTGTATGTCTCCAGCAAACCTAGTTTTGTAGGAAAACTTTATAATATGGTTTTGCAGAATGCTTTTTGCAGGCATCTCTAAAATATTTAGAGTTTCAATCAAAGAGAAGGGATTATCAGGGAAAAGGTGGGGGGAAAGTGAAATTGCCAAAAAGTTCAAAATGTTTCCTGCAAATTACCGGCAGTTTTCAATGTACCTAAGTGTTGCAGTATGAACTATGTCTTCAAGCAGTTCTTGAACCTTCACAATGCAGATTTTCAGATATATTTGTTTATGACCGAGGCTTACTGCGTAACGCAAATAATGTAGCAATACAGCAGGCGTGAAGCATGACATGAAAAATACGATTAATGTCAAGCTCACAGATCTAGTCTCTGTGTGATACATCCTTAAAGCGCCTTTCGCCTCTGAGTTACACATTTGAAATCAGGAAGACACAGCCTAATTCTCATTATCTTTGGATGCTCACGAGTGCTTAATAAGAATAAAACTTATGCATGCATTTTCTCATAAAGATCAAATCTCGTTTGAGAAACCTGATAGCTTTTCTTTGTTGGCGTTTAATTCTTTTGATAAATTAGCAACTGAAAAAAACATGGTAGGGGTAATTTAAATTAAAAACAGCAACAACATTTGATACAGTGGCTTGCAAAGTCTTGCTCTTAAAATTAATTTATAATAGCTTGGCCATAAAAATTGCTGTGCAATTTGAAAGATGTGACCCTTAAGCATAACCAAACTGGACATCTATAATGTTTTCACAACCAAAAAGCCTTTCATCCTCCATGGGAAAAACTTTCCAAAACACAGTAAATCCTTGTTCATAGAGCTGTGGTCCAGACATGAGACCTCAAGTCTTCTTAGAAAATTTTTAAGGCCCTGTAACTGTTCAAGACATACACGCACAGTATGGTTTCCTGTGTGATGAAGTTCGGCCAGATCAATATTGCCTGACCCCTTGGGAGCTCTAGGCTTGCCAGGATTCTGTTACTTGGAGCATCTTCAGCTCTCTGACAGACACACAGCTTATTTTCATTCATTTTCCTTGCTGCTTCAAAATCCACTACATCGGATTCCTTTACTCGGTCCTGTTTTAATTGAATAGAAATTTTTTTTATACCATTTATGATTGGTATAAATAAATGTTTTATGCACAGGGTGCCAGGTGTTGTTCCCCTCTATTCCAGTCTGCATGATGGAAGAGGAGCCCTAATTTTCAAAGGAAGAGCCTTTGCAGCAACCCCTTTTGAGGTATGTTAAAGGTACTTTAGAAATGCAGGTATTATTAATCAATATTATGTCACTGGGCTGTTGAGCATTTTCTGCATTTCCAGAGCCTGCGGCAATAAGGCTCAGATGTTCTTCCAGTAGCAAGGATACCATCAGACACATATATCTTTGTGGTTAAATACACTTTATTGTGAACATATATCAAATTAGATAAGTATTTTCAGGTGTTATTGTTTTGAACAGTGATACATTGCACGACTTAAGCAAATAAAAGAGATTTTCCTCATCTTTGAAACGTTTTCAGAATTATCCACTCCCTTCTTTAATGTAAATAAGTAAGGCAAGAGGTTCTACGGATTGTCAGCACTCCAGTCTGGCGCAGGGTGTAACAGGACAGACATTCCCAGTGCCAGGTAAAGGCAAGGTGGCTCCTAACAGCATTGCAATGATTGGCATTAACTGCTTCCAATTAAAGGGGCTTCACCTAGAGAAGAAGGCTAACTGCTTTGTCTTGGGAGGTGAGGAAACAAACTGTGTTCTTAAACAAGCATCCTCTTAGAAAAAAAGAGAGGAAGGGAAGCTGTCAGGAGGACAATACTTTTGCCCTTGTATTGTAAAGCCCAGAGACCAAAAGGGTCAGCTCTTCCTGAGTCTGAGGACTGACTTTTTGACCTCCAGAAGCAGCTCCGTTTTTTAAGCTTATCGGAGAGCCCGTCATTAAGATACAGGACAAGTTTGGTGGGACTGGACATGAAGCTGCATTCACCCCCTCTGCCCACCTGGAAACCTCACTGTGAGCCAGCTCAGGCTGCTTAGATCAGGGATGTTGCTCAGGAACGTCTCAGGGAACAGACATGTCTCAGGAAATGAGAGTTTGCTGTGACCAATGGATTTTCAAATGTGGACAGGCATTTTTTAGTACCCTGTTTGAAGTTTGTTCAGCAGTGAGATCTCATGTGAATAAAAGCCGTCCGTGGGAAAAGTTACCAATATGCTTTATGCCTGTTTTTATGAAGTCTGAGACTTGTTCTAATTGAGATTCCACAAATGTGCAGCCTTGAATGCTTCCTATTTTGGTTATCATTGATACAAGGCTTGGAGGAGAGCTTTGCAAATGGACTTTTCCATGGCCCTAGCATTTATCAGGAGGATCTCATTACACAGATGCCTGTGGGCTTGCCAGCTTGCTGAGGGCAGTCACGCACTAGCTGTGTCTGCACCCAGGGCTGGCAGGACAGAACCAAGCTCAGCTACAGAGGTCATTCAGCCATCTGCTAGACTTTCAAATAGTCTCATTTGGTCTGGTGCAGTCCTGGCTGTGCCTCTGGGGCTCAGCCACCTCTATGGCTACAAGTGAGCAGCTCATGGGCTGAACCAGCGTGTATGATAGGAGCCTGGCTGGAGGAGAAGTTTGTTTTGATGAGAAAGACAAAATCCAAAGACATTTCTTCCTACTTTGCTTTCTACAACATGTTTGGTGGTGTTAATTTGCAGGTCTTTCCATGAACACCTTCAATCACGCTCCACTGATTCTGGTTGATGGTGTTCAGCTTCATAATATGCAGCCTCTTTGATATGATGTGTGATTGAATGACTTGCAAACATGGACAAGGAATGCATTGCTGCTTTGTTGCAGGTGACAAGCTTTCCTTGACATGGCAAATTTCCCTAGACAGCATGAGGACAACTGCTTATTAATGGGAAATGCTCAATAGTACTGTCACCAGGCTTCAGCTGTGAGACCCACAAACTTACCCACTGCTGATCAGCAACGCCTAAAGCCAATTCTGTGCTGAAAAACTTTCCATCTGATACTTTGACTGCCATTTTCAAGCACTGAATGAGCACTTGACTGCACCGACTCTGCCTTGAGCATATTTTACTGCCTGAGATACATTTAAGGATACTACCTGGAAGACGCTCATGCCTCCATCCCAGCCAACACTTCAACCATTGTGGGAGTCTCCCTGTACCCCAGAACGTATCCTCAGTCTAAGCTATCTTCTTGCCTCCTGCGTTTCCATGAAAATTTTCCATGTTTATGAATCCACATTTTCTCACAAGAAACTGTTTCATCAAAGCATTCCCTGTCAGCTGCAGTTTTCTTTCACTTCAAAGGCAAACACTGTGTCAAAGACCTGCATGCTGGGAAATTTCTAAGTCAGATGTCTTGTCTCGAATATTAAAAGGAGTCATTTTTGGAGGGGGGGGGGGGGGGCTGTACACGACACATAATGCCCAGTGTTAAGTATTTGAGATAAACCACATTAAACTAGAAAAGCATCAACAGTATTTAAGATTTAGCACTGCCTGAACTGTGCCACAGAGCTATCTTTTTTTTTCTTATCATAAACTGTGGTGTCATCAAAGTGTTGACTCTCTAGAGCTGTGTTTAAACCCATATACTCACTAAACTCCCTGTATTTGCTTGCAAATAGAACAGTGTGTGCGTGGTGGAGGTGGTGTGTTAGCTGTTGACATGCTGGGTTGTTAGCATGTTTATCTCCGTCTAGAAAGCTGGACATGGATCTTGTTCTGGGCATGTGTTGACTCCCATGCTATGTTGCAAATAGAGGTCTGGCCCCTGGAGAGGCAAAGTCAGCCATGTGCAGTGTTCTACCATCTCTTGTAGGAAAATACACCTGCTTTACATTCCTGATTTAGGAACGGCACTCCCCAGTTTAGTGTTCCCACTCGCACACTCCAAACCATGCACTGCTCACTCGCTCCCTTCTCCCCCTCCTCCTTCGGTGGGATGAAAAGGGGAATTGGAGGCACAAAAGGTAAAGATCTTGGGTTGAGATAAGAAAAATTTACTGGAAACAGCAATGAGATAAGAAAACAAAGAGTGGCAGCAACACTACTAAGAAAAGCGCGTACAAGAAACGAACAATTTGCAGGTGAGTTCTCACCCCCAACAATAACTGACTGCTCCTTCCACCAGGCTACCCCATCCCCTGTCCCCAGAAAACGAGTGAGGTGGTATAGAATAACCTCCAACCCTACCTGTGCCCCCTCCTGCCGACTGCAAAAATTAGCACTGTCCTGGCCAGAACCAGGACAACCTGCCAAGGCAAGGAGGAAGAGAAGGTGAAAACGCACCACCATCAAAAATAGTTTATGACAGTGAGGTACCCTCTCCAAATCAAGACATTTGAAATTATTCAGCTCTGTCTGCTCAAAGTCACTGCTTTGCTGGTAGGCAGCTGGAGACTGTGCCAGGGGAGACAGAGCTTTGTGTCAGGTACTTTGGGGACATAACTCTTACATGGCTTATCTTCATGGAAAGTCCTGCCAAGAAAGTTATTAGTAATGCTCTGACAGAAGTCAAGTAGGCTTTCCTCTTCCAGAGCAAGTTCATTATACATGCTGAGATAAGGATTAGTGTCCCTCACCGTCCTAGTTCATATTTTGCAACAGAAAAACACCTCTGGCTTCTCCAAGCAGTTGTCCAAGGCTTCCTTTAGCTTCAGGCACATTTCGTGTTCACAAGACTTTTTTTCAGCTCTCACAGCAAAAGCCTTACTAATTTATAAAAATGAAAGACCAGCTAGATTTTGAGATGTATATATATATATACTGTAGGTCAGTGTACCAGCCCAGTTTAAGCTCTCAGAAATACCACTAAGCCTTTTATCTTGAAACCGGGCTGCCTCTGGTAAAGCCTTTTGGGCCAATGTGTGTGCAAATTTTGTGCTACTTTAAATCTGCTTTTATCACAGCTCCATCTGCGGACTGTCATTCCAAGCATGGATCTAGATGATGTTAAGCAGCAGCTACAAAGATTAAACATTTAAAATCAGCAGGTCTGGATAACCTGCACCTGTGATTTTTAAGACAACTAACTGAGGAGCACCAAGGAGCAAAAATGGTGATTTTCAGCATACCGGAAAACTTCCAGCAGTTTCCAGAAGACTGGAAGAAAGTCAATGGCAAGTCAGTATTTTAAAAACCCGTAGCAGGAAGCCTGGATCTTACAAGCAGATCAGAACTATTTGGAAGCAAAACAAAATGTTGAATTGTGAGTTTAGGGCTTGATTTTAAGGACAGAAAGAAAGCTGTTTCAAATCAAAATTGGTTTATGGAAAACAAACCTTGTCAAACTAAAGTATCTTTTTGTAATGAGACTGACCATTGCTGGAGACAAGTTATTAAAGTAAAGGGAGATGACACAGTACTACTACTTTTGCAGAAACTGTACATCATCAGAAATTTCATGTTTAGATTGAGACTGTAAAATTTAAAGAAATATTCAAATTGCTTAGCCAAAACCTATAGAAAGGGTTCCAAAAAGACTAAACCTTTCTGACAAAACCTTCTCTCCTCTGCTATTAATTTTGAAACACAGGAAAAGGTAAGACCTATATTGCTCACCCATGCAAATGGGTATTTGCATAAATGATGCAAAAACTAATGATAGCAGGATAGCGATGGCTTTGATTGCTGCTGAGCAGCTCAAGTTATGCAAATATACAAATACTGTTCCAACAAATGAGTAAAGGGCAGTGGCAGGTAAGTTCACCAATAAGCCTTTCTTTGGGGTGTTTTTTCTCATGTATTCTCTCTTAAATAGTCAGTCCATGGCATTATGCTCCAAAATAAATACAAGTTAGTCGTCTGCTGCACACCAGCCCTATGCACCAGATGTTTGAAAGCTGTGAATACATTTAAAATGCCATTTTACAGTGTCTGATTATTAAACAGGATGAAAATTTTGGGCTCTATGCAGGAAGCTGCAATGACTATCTTATCTGTGAAGGATTCATTTAATTTGTGGCAGAATGGCTGCATTTCCCCACTGCCAGAGAAAGCAGAGGAAATTAGTATGAACACACTCTCAGTGAAGAGGATGGGAGAAAGCCTGTGTGCGTGCATTCATAGAGATGTCGGGTTTACATTGATCCGAACTCACCAGACCTGTAAATTAAGAAAAGTGAGTGAATTTTAGTTCATCCTGTGTAGACTTTCCCATGTGGCGTGCAATTGGTCTTATTGCATTTGTGTTTAATTCACTGGTGGGAGTAGCAATCACCCCTCAGTCTCAGCTGAGATTTTTCACTAGCTGATACCTTTGTTTCCTGTTGTGGATGACCCCATGAAATACAACCACAGTCAAACAGACACAAAGGATGAAGTAATCACAGCCTCAAAAGGTGCTGTTCCTTGACTGAGAGTTGCTGCCATGAAGGTGGGAGATGTGGGGTTTATTTTACTTTTCATGGGCCTGAAAAGCCCAGGTTTAGGGTGGTTCCACCTCTAGTTCTCTAACCACTGTCTGCCACCACCTAACACCAGCCACGAAGTGCATATCTGAGATCTATAAAGGTACTTGGGCACCTATCTCATATCAGCTTCCCATGGATATCCCTGGAGATTGGAGATGGGGACAAACTACTGTTTGCTTTGGATCTTTCCTCACAGTCATAAGAAAGTGGTCACTAGCAGAGCTATACATCCAGGACATGTATTAATGAACTCTAGGAACAGAGGCACAGCCTAGTTTGGAAGAGAGGGTGCTTTTTTCTAGGGTCACTTAAATGAATAAAATGACCTATTCTAGCCACCAGACTCCTCTGGTGGTCCCAGTAATTCTGCACTGAGGTGTAACCCAGGGCAGTTCAGGATGCCTCTGCTCTGGTGTTTCTGTTTGGATTGGGAGCGTGCTTTTCAAGTGCATGCCCCAGTTTAGCATGCTTTGTGAAGCACTGTTGGAAAGCACGAGCCGGGTTCTTCTGGGATTAACCTAAACCAGACCCTGCAGATCAGGAGCACGGTTCTGGCCGCAAAAGGGATGGTGCTACTACAGCTAGTCTGACGTAAAACCTTCAAAACCTGTATGTGACAAACATCAGGTCCTCTGCACCAGAACCAATTTTGCTTTGCAGTTCACTCTTGCGGTGCTGCACAGCTGCTGCTGCAGATACACTCCCTGGCCAAACACCAGCTTAGGGTGTTCATCATGGCTGAATGTCTCTGTGTTCAACAAAATGGCATTTTCTGTCTTCCAGCTGGAACTGAAAGAGCTGCATGCCCATACTATTCTACCAAAAAAAAAAAAAAAAGAGAGAGAAAAAAAAAAAGAAAAAATATCTGTTTGGGACTAAAACAAATCTCTTCAAACAAATCTTGAAATAAAATGGTGGAGCTACAGAGTAGAGAGAGAGAGAAGAGAGCAACAGAGCACCACAAAGCATTCCTCAAAGAAAGTGTCTCGAGCCCCAGCACACTGAGTGTGTTCTGCAATGGGATTGCTTATTCCTGTCCCAATCCCTCGGTGTTTCTCTCTAAAGGGAATAATTTTCTAATGTGCCTGAGGAGCTGGATAAGCATGTGAAAGCATAACTTCCAAGTCTTTTTCATCAGGAAAATGGAGTTTTACATAGATTTTTTTTTTTTCAAAAGTGGCAGCTTCAAAAAAATGCCAACATTTTTGGAAGGCTGTAAATTGGATAAAACTCACGAGATTTTCATGTTTCAGAAGTTTCCAGGCTATGAACACTTTAGTGCTTAAAATCTGAGGGAAATTTTAACCAAAAAAACTAGCATGATTTTCTTTTTAGCCTCTGCATAAATCTTACTGGGAACAGGATCCATGTTAAAAGAAAACACAGAAGGTCTTCTCTAAAGTGCTACAGTTTACTACAACTGCCACAAAATAAATTTATGGAGGTTTTTTTTTTTTTTAAGAGCAAAAGAGGAATGTGTGAATTTAGATCCAGGGGTGAAACATAAATGGAGGAGAATTTTTATTTCACTTGTAAAGTAAAAAAGGAGTGATTTTTAATGTACCTAGTTTTTAAAATATATATCTGTTGAAAAACAGGTAAAAACTATGATGTACTTCCAATGTGATAGAGGTAACCGAAACCCAGATGCATAAATAGAAGTAGAAATATGATACTGTTTAGAAAAAACAAACTGGTGGAAACCTATGAAACTATTCACATGACTTTTGCATTCAACTACATGTTATTAGTTAATAGATATGCAATAAAAATTCAGATAAGAAGATGGCACTAAAAATCCAAAGCGATCATTTACTGACACGGCTGTCTACCTTTTTAGCAGCCAGGATTTTGTACATGGACTGTTCCCTTGGCAGACAGAGAAATACTTTTTGTTGTGTTTTCCTTCTCGCCTGCTTGCTGCTTCCTGTCTGCATGTGATGACGAGATGTCATTTCAGCACACAGCGTTGAGACATCTGACAACAGCCACTACACCAGCCCAGCCTAAGCTACTTTCACTGCCAGAACCAGGACACCTTGAAGGAAGATGAAAACATCCAACCTGCAGTCTAACATGGAAAAATGTTAGCATGGATGGTGCAGGTGTGGGAAAGCAGTGCGCTCAGTCAGGAAAGGGTTGGGTGCCTGGCTGTCAGCTGCTGTTGTCCATGAGGCTGTGCCAATGCCATCAGCCACAGAGGTGCTGAGGTCTCCCTTGCTGTAAAGAGGAGTGAAAAATTCAGAGAGAGTTCTGGTGCCATACACGCTGCCTCAGAGGGCTGGGATGGTCCAGTGCAGAAAGCAGCATTTCTCTGTCTTTCAGACCACAGAGGTAATGACTTCCACTAGATTCCTTGGCCAGTGTCAATGGAAGTCAGTCACAAAGTGCCAGAGTGCCCACCAAAATGGGAAGCCGGGTGACTGCATTGAAGGTCGAGAGCAAGGGCGGTGGTCATGATCCTGCACTTGGGTGTGCAGGAGGTGGGACATAGGTGCTGTGGAAGGAGCAGGTTGTGCACAGGAAAGGAGAAGTTGGGGGGCCCTGTAAAAATTCTTGCAGGCAATGTCTGACTGCCACCAGTGCTGCTGCTTGCTGTAGCCGTCAGTAGGGAAACCTCAGCAAAATTAATTTGATCGCAGGTGATGAAAGTGAGTCATGTCCATCTTGACATTAACTTGCAGTGGAACTTCAGGAGAGTCTAAGGATGAAGTCTGTCTCCCACTGGACACCAGGACTTGGAAACAAGCTGAAAGGTCATTTACACCATTCTTCTGTGCTGAGACACTTTTAGCTTTCCCTAAACAATTTACCAGTGGAGTTTGTCCAGGTACATTTCTAGGGCTCCCTTGCCTCCTTCAGCAATGTGTTCTAATACTTCATCACTGAGAACAGTTCTCCTATTGCCTAACATAAATCTTGTTTCTGTTTAAGCCCTAAACTCTTGCTCTATCCACCTGGGAGGAGAGGAAGAGTTTGCTCTGTCCTCTTTCTGCCTACTTCTCACATATCTGAAGACGGTTGTTACATCTCCCTTACATCTTCGCTTATTGAGGCAACTATGACAATAGCAATGTTCTCTAAGGTTTGTAATCAGTTGACACTGAAAGGAAAATCAATCAGGTTGATGTCTTGAGGGAAGTGAGTTCTTTGGCCTACTTGTAGCAATGAGATTTCCTGGCTGACCAGAGTATTGTTCTGTGTACAGGGGACAGGCAGGAGGGAATAGCTATGGGCTGCACAAATAGGGAGGGCAAGTGAACCCTGGTATGAACATATCTTTACCCGTGGGGCATTTTTTATGGTACTTCTCTATGGCAACTGAAGAGACAAGTTTCAGAAGCACTTAGCCAGTAAATGTAAAAAGAAAGACAAAGCCAGCCTCAGTAAGGGCTCAAAAGTGCCTCCATCATTTTTAAAAGACTTTCTGTACATGCTTTTATCTGAGACTCTAGAGTGGAGCCACAAGTCCTGCTCATGCAGGATAGTGCATGAAGGAAAGATATGGCAATGGACTGTTTCAAAGTGTCAAATTCCCCCGAATAAAGCCATCAAAGCAGACTTAGTGTCACCCAGGCCAAACTTCTGGTGGAGTGGAGATCCCCTGCATTCCATACGCCACGGCTCAGGCTCTGACACAGTCACCCCATACTCTAAGAGGCAATTTTTCAACGTGAACAAGGTAAGCAGCAGAAAGTAATTATTGTGTGGTTTTAGTTCACACACTCATCATTTGATGTTTAAAATAAAAGCTTAAGTGGAAGAGGGTCAGAATGCAACAAAAGCCAGAGTGACAAGTGCCATGAAGGGCTACGGTATAATTAGTGTTAGGTTGTATTTGATTCAATACTTTTACTGTAAGATCATTGTTCAATAAAATGCTCAGACATTTTTAATGAATTAAAGCTTCAAAGTCTCACTTCAGTATTGGTTTTATTTTTTAAGTCAATAATTTATGAATAAGGCATATGCTGCCATGTTAATCAATTCATTATTTCATGCAAATACCAGCAAATAGATTTAAATATGATTAATTGAATTATGTTAATACTAGCACAGATGCATACACTTCCATTAACTTGAAACAAGGTATGATCTAGTATTTATGAAATAGCCTCTGGATACTGGGAAATTTTTAAAGAACACAAAAATGGTAAAATTTTGGGGACTGAGTGACAGCTATACAGCACACAAGTGCAGCAGATCCATTAGCAAAACAACCAGCTTTTCAACTTATTGTTGGCTGCAACCAGTGTGTTTCTCAACTGTAATGCAAGATAAGAAGATGACAGTTATTAATTTCAATGACTCATTAAATAATAGAGAACAAGTACATATAGCTTTAGCTCATCTCATAACCACCATAATCAATGTGCCCACAACTTGAAGGAACACTCCCTTGGCATTGACTGTCAAAATAAGCTACAGCTGAGAACTGGCTAGGTTTCTGATTAAAATAATCTGTCAAACAGAGGCAAATTAACCCTGTGGTGAAACCGATGCTGTCACTTTGATGGGAAAAAAATGTTTACTATATGAAATTCTGTGGTCAGTTGTTGAGGTGACTCGGCCCT